>JAVTVY010030169.1:0-11798 GCA_036873755.1 Hanleya hanleyi | reverse complement strand
CGTCATTCAGACGTTTGTAATCTACACAGAAGCGTGTAGTGCCATATTTCTTCGTGCAAAGCACAATAGGCCAGGCCCATGCACTATTGGAAGGTTCAATTATGCCTCTCATTCATTTTCGTGAACTCCTCTTCCTCTATCTGGCGTTTGGCAAGAGGCAGTCGTCTTGGTGGCTGTCTAATAGGTCGAGCAGAACCAGTGTGGATTTGGTGCTCTGCCTTACTGGTTCTGCCCAAATCTCCTGAAGAACTGGAGAATACACCTTCGTATCTAGAAAGCAACTCAGCAAATGACTACTTCTGCTTCATTCAGATAAGCAGAGCGTTGAAACAAAGTGCTCTGGAAGGGCAGTTGGTGCCGCTTCATTCCTCGGCATTCTACATAGAGTGGTCGTTTCCAATGACATCTTCATGTCATAAGACGACTGAGATATTCCACGCCTTGTGCTAGGATGGAGGATGACTTCACTGTCATCGTAATTCACCACCTTAACTAGTTGATGGGGAGACGTAGTATCAACTATGCCTTGGATTATCCGCAGCCCTTTCCGTTGGAAAAGCTCAACTGATGGTTCAACCATACCTACCGGAGCCAGATGTTCGCTCGTTTGGATGTCAACTGCCACCCAACCCACTGAGCTTGATGCACTTGTATTTGACAGCTCATCTCTGCTTTCCCACCGATCCAGCAAGAGATGTTCTGATGAGCTGTTTTCAGTCGCAACCACTTGAAATCAATTTCTATGACATGGACTAAGAGAAGATCATGTCCCAAAATTCCCTCTGTGTTATATACGGATTAAGAATACTGATCAGCGATACGGATTTGATATTTTTGGAACATCATGATGTCTTGCCGGCATCATTGAAAACTGTTGACCGCTTCTCTCTTGCAGGAAACAAGCCTATGTTATGTATACTATGATTGTCTTTTTGAATTTGGTGCTAATACTGTTATATGGAAAATGGAATAGGTCTTTGGATTATGGACGCGGATATTCTCTAATGGACGACGGCTGGATTATGAATGACGGACTAGACGCTTGTAAATTAATGTCACCATAACCATAGGCTGGCTGTAAATTGCATACCCCAGTTGCAATCTAAGGATGGTATTGCCGTGAAGCTGGAGTTTAACACCATTAACTCCAAGAATGCTATTGTTAGATTGACAGACTGGAGGTTTATGCTCCTCGTCGATCTCTTCAAAAACACACCAAAAATACCTCTGGATAGCAGAGTGATGGTAGAGCCACTCTCGATTAGTAGTTGTATTGGCATGTCCAGACCTCCTATACGACATGAGGTAAAAAGACCATTGTTCGATTTGGCTATTTTCCTGGACAAATTGCCAACACGAGATATACCTCCATAGCCAGAGTTGATATTTATTTCCGTAAACTGAGGCTCGTTGCTCATCTGATTGTTTTGGGTGCCACTGAGATATGTGGGATTTTCAGCAGACCTTTCCACTCCCGTCAACCTGCGGCCTAGTGTGTTGACGGGTATTCGTTTCCCGAAAAGTCCATCGGAGGTGTTTCGTCCTGACGATTCTCTTGAGAAGAAATCCTCACTGTCGGAAAAAATGGTGACGCGAGTCACAAATTAAGCATGTCGTGTTGTTCTGCCTTAATCGCCGGAATGCTTTTGGCTTTACATTTTCCAGCCTTTCTAGACGCTAAACTAGTCTTCTCATTGGGGTTGAATTGATTTGTTATTTGAGAAGTTGAAATGTTTCTGTCCTGTTGGAGCAAGATTAGAAGCTCTCACAGGCTGCATTTTTACTTTAGGAGTTCCCAGGATAGCCTCGAAACGTTCAATCACCTCCACTGCAGTGGAGAATGACTGACATTCTTTATCAATACAACGATATTTCATTTCTGTATCGATAAGTTTGTACAGTTGGTTCAATGTGAGTGCCTCCTGGACCCGAGCCTCCAGGATTGGATAGGGCTTTTGGGCCATTTATCGCAAATCATCACCAAGAGCAGCGATTGTCTCCCCTTGGTTTCGACGTCTGGCTTTCAGTCTCGAGCGCCACCTGTTCTGTTGGCGACTACCACCAAAATGTTGCTCTAGTTTCCTTGACAATGTTCGAAATGAACTTTTATCCTTATAGGAAAGACCAATATAGAATGTTCTAGCTGGCCCTCGCAGGCTGGTTCCTAAGCAAGGATCTTCTCCCTTTCAATCCACCGACCAAGCTCGGCGCAGCCCGAGAAATGGGAAAATACTCTTCCCAGTCATCTTTCCAATTGTAGGACTCGGGTTTCAGCCGAAGGTGTGATGTATGAAATGTGCAGTTGTCCTCCATGTTAAGAGTTTTTTCTCACAGCTGAACAAAGGGTGCCACTATGGTTTCCACCATTTGAATTCTGACTGATCTAATAGTGATGCTTCTTCCCTAACCTCGTGGTTAGGTATTTCGTTGTCAGAGTCTGCTTCTGCCTCCCAAACACTTTCATATTCAAGAATGAAATGTGACCTCGATATCTGGACTCTCTGCCATGACTTTTGTTGAGAATGGCAGAATTTAAAGATGACCACCACACTGTTTAGGCTTCGTATCGCTGGTTGCTGTTTAGAATTACAACATCCCACTTCTAACACCAGTGTAATATCCAGTGTAACTAGATATTGTATTACTAAAAGTGTGATGCTGCCAGGTGGGCAGGTGAGATGGATTCGCGTTCTATATTATATTGGAGTAATTATCCAAATCTGGTCGGCAGTCGTAGTATAAAGTCAAATCCGAAATGTATTAATGATATTACAAGCGTCTGGCCCGTCATTCATAATTCAGCCGTCGTTCATTAGAGAATATCCGCGTCCATAATCCAAAGACGTATTCCATATTCCATATAACAGTATTAGCACCAAAAATTTCAAAAAGACAATCAAAGTATACATAAACATAGGCTTGTTTCCTGAAAGAGAGAAGCGGTCAACAGTTTTCAATGATGCCGGCAAGACATCATGATGTTCCAAAATATCAAATCCGTATCGCTGATCAGTATTCTTAATCCATAATATTCGTTGTAAAGTCGTCATCTAAAGAATGATGTATCTCAGTCACGCTTTGATTGTGACTGTTCATATGAGTACCATGAGGATCTTGAAGTACATGGGTTCATACGGCCCCTAGCCCCGGGTTAAGCGGAATTAGACACAAGTTACGAAACGTAGCGCCATAGATCTTGCACGCTACGTTCGTATTTTGCTATCAGCATGCGATATGTATCGCCAAATTTGAGAAACTTTGAGTGGAGGCGCTTGGTGGAATAGCCCTGTTTTATAAGTTTCTGCAACAATGTTTTGTGACGTTGATTAAAATCGTCACATTTAACACAGGATCTAGCAAATGCTGCTAGGCGTGATATGTATACGCCATATGCAGGTCCCACTGGAATATTACTGTCCAGAAAGGCATAGTTTACGATGTCGAAATTGTAATCATCTCTTTTATCATACAGTCGACAAGAGAGAATTACAAGCGTCTAATCCGTCATTCATAATCCAGCCGTCGTCCATTAGAGAATATCCGCGTCCATAATCCAAAGACATATTCCATTTTCCATATAACAGTATAAGCACCAAATTCAAAAAGACAATCATAGTATACAAAAACATAGGCTTGTTTCCTGCAAGAGAGAAGCGGTCAACAGTTTTCAATGATGCCGGCAAGACAACATGATGTTCCAAAAATATCAAATCCGTATCGCTGATCAGTATTCTTAATCCATAATATTCGTTGTAAAGTCGTCATCTAAAGAATGATGTATCTCAGTCACGCTTTGATTGTGACTGTTCATATGAGTACCGTGAGGTTCTTCAAGTACATGGGTGCATACGGCCCCTAGCCCCGGGTTAAGCGGAATTAGACACAAGTTACGAAACGTAGCACCATAGATCTTGCACGCTACGTTCGTATTTTGCTATCAGCATGCGATATGTATCGCCAAATTTGAGAAACTTTGAGTGTAGGCGCTTGGTGGAATAGCCCTGTTTTTAAGTTTCTGCACCAGTGTTTTGTGACGTTGATTAAAATCGTCACATTTAACACAGGATCTAGCAAATGCTACTAAGCGAGATATGTATACGCCATATGCAGGTCCCACTGGAATATTACTGTCCAGAAAGGGATAGTTTACGATGTCGAAATTGTAATCATCTCTTTTGTCATAAAGTCGACGAGAGAGAATGCCCGCTTCATTTTTACAGAGATATAGATCTAAATATGATGTGCCTGTAGGGCTATCTGTAGTTTCCTTCAAATCCAGTGAAGGTGGATATATATCCTTCACTGTGTCATTTATATAGCGATTATCCACAGCGAGAAGATCGTCTATATAGCGTTTGGTGAATGAGAAGGAACGGGCTTTGAATGGATCGGTTTTTGAAAGCGCCTGCATATAGTCATAATATTCATAAGAGAACAGATATAGGTCAGCCTATAGGGTGCACAATTAGTACCCATTGGAATACCTATTTGCTGTTGATATATGGTGTCGCCAAATTTCACATATATGTTTTTAATGAGAAATTCAAGCAACTCTATAAACAAAGAAAAATCCCATGAATGATATCTCTTGGATGTAGTAGAGCTAAAGAATGCTTTATGGCTTCCGACATTAATATATCTACGATCAGTTTTCTTGAACACAGATACTATCAATGAACTTAGACGGTCAATAAGGTCCTGATGAGGGATTGTAGTATAGAGAGTCGAGAAATCCCATGTGGATACATGTCTGTACGGTATGTGACCTTTAGCATCAAGTTCTTCCGTAAGACATTTTTAGTTTTTCAATATCCACATACATTCAACGCCAGAGTTTTTAGAAATAGTGGCGCAATGCCTTTCCCAAAACGCTTTTACTTCATGAAGGGCCCTCGTCAACAGGGTTGAAAGAAGCTTGGTGGCGCAGCTTCTAGAACCAGCTATGAATCTAGCTTTGTATGGTGATTTATGAATTTTGGGAGTCCAGTATACTTTTGGTATATCGTTATGTTTGGTTGGAAGACAAATACCTCTTTCCCTGAGAAACGTTTTGTGATTGTTAAATAAATCTTCCAGAGTAAATGCAGTTTGAGAGTAAGTAGACGTATTTGATGACGATATGTTTACACTCAATTCTTCAACCAGCACCTGGTAATAGTAATATTTACATATGAATATTATATTACTTGGAGCTTTGTCTGCTGGGACTATGACGAATTTACTCTGGAGATTTGCTAGAACTTCTTGGGAATTGGGGCTTCTCAGTACTTGTTTTGCTTGAGGAAGGGTACTTCTGTCAATATGGCGGATTGTTTCAACGACCTTGCTCTTGGTGAGGTCCAGCCAATCAGCGAGTACTGTAGGTTCAACTTTTTCTCGCTTGGACCAATCAATAACGTACTGTTCCAAAGCAGACAGGACTATCTTCTGGTCGGCATTCAGATTTATATTTCTCGGCTCTCTATATTTAGGTCCGTTCATCAGGGGTAATCTTTGGTCCTTATCACTCACCACATCAAGGTCACCAGTCACAACATGTTTGCATGGTGTATAGATGAAGTTCGACGATTCACAATCACAACTATAGCCCCCCGACGTACATACGAGATACACCTGCTGATACACGAGAACATAAGAACCATGATCAATGAAGATGATAAAACAAGAATTAAAAGTCTGATGATATTCTGTTTATTCTGCAGTAAGTCCAGTATGGCATATATGGTGAAATGATGGTATAGTAATCCAATATATCGATTACTACTTTTAACACACTTTGAACTGCCAGCTGATAAGTAATATGCACTCTCTATACTACTAATTAATGCCCAACTGTGCTGAAGTGTGAATTCCTGCCGATTGATCATATTTGTAATGGATATTCTGCAGAAAATGGCCACTGACGAGTGTGATGACATGATAAAACTGCCTGGTGATGAAATAGAAATAAATTAATATATTTATTTCTTTGTCGAGATGAATCTAGTTGGCAAATCCAGAGATACATGCAGTTTTCAGGTCTAAATCGTTTGTTGAGTAATGTTGGTTCTTTGCCGATGAGTGTAGTCAATACCAATCTATAATTCATATTACCTGTTGAAGAGTAGTATTCAGTGTTCAAAACTGATCAAGTAATATTGCATGGTGTTGTTGTTGCGATGTATCTCCGGCCGTGGTGGCCAGCTATCTGCCATCTTCGTCAGAAGCCCTCTATTTATACTAATGATAGTGGTCACATGGTGCAGAACAACCAATCAAGTTACAGGATTACCACTGGACCGAAGTCGGGAGAACTACTTACCAGGACAATAACTGCGATTACTAATTGAAGTACATAATATCGGAGAGAGCTTCAGATGTAGGGTAGGTCAATAATGGTTATGTTCCAGCCATCGATCATTGAAAATATCACCAGAAGTTTCTAAAGATATCAAAGATTATTTTCATAACCAGGGGCGTCGTTAGGGGGGGGTCGTCCGGTGCGAACGACCCCCCCTTGGCCGCGCCAAAAAAAAACAGAAGAAAAGGCAAAAGAAAAAACAGAAAACAAAAAACAAAAACAGAGAAAACAAAAACAAAATAAAAAAAGCATAAAAACATAAAATAAAAAAAACATAAAAATTACAGCTAGAGTGCCAAGACGTGTAGTGGTGTGTAAAAGACCCGTTTCGTTTGTGTCAAACCATGCAGGAAGTCAAATGGAGTCCGGCATATTCTTCAATATCGATGCGGGTTTATGCGAAACAAATGGGAAAATAGAACCATAAATCTATATACATTGTGTTCAGATTTGTTTCCGAGAAAACGGGTAAAACGCATCTCCGGCAACCGGAGACCCTGGAGCTTCCGGGGCCTAGGCGGCCCCTGGACCCTCGCCTGTCAGGCTGTGACGATCGCTCATTTTAGCTTTGTGTAAATGAATCGCTATCATATTGGTTCTAATGTTCCATCATGTAAAGGTCATCGGTTTTTTATGTGTTCTTTTTATGTGATAAATATAACTAAACAGTCAAATGGATTCAGGCATGAAGTATGATTTTTTCAATATCGATGAGTGCTTATAAATGCGAAACATACGTGAAAATAGAACCACAAATCTGCATACATTACGTTCGAATTTATTTCTGGGAAAACTCTTAGAACGCGTCTCTGGCCTAAACGGCTCGTGGACCCTCGCCTGTTGGGCTGTGGGGATTTCCTTGTTTTATCTGTGTGTGAATGAATCGTATCTGTAGGCATATTGGTTTCCCTCCCAAGAACTATAAGTCATCGTTTTGTATGTTTTAAATATAACTAGAACGTCAAATGGATGAAGGCATGAGGTGCGATGTTTTCAATATCGATGCATGCTTATAATTGCGAGAAAAAAATCGTGAAAATAGAATCATAAATGTGCATGCAGTATGATCAGTTTTATTTCCGGAAAAACGTTCAGAACGCATCTCCGGCTATCTAGGACCCCGGAGCTTCCGGGGCCTAGGCGGCCCCTCGACCCCCGCCTGTTGGGCTGTGATAGTGGTCCCCAACTTTCAATTACGTTCCGACGCTACTGGGTTAGCCTACGAGGTATATAGGCCCAAAGCGTTATTATTGTGTTTTCAACATGACAAAGAGAATAAAATATAATACGACATGTTAGTTTAATTGTTGGAAATCGCTCAGAATGCATCTCGGGCAATCTAAGGTCTCAGAGCTGTATAATATAACCCTAAATCTGCATATATTATGTTCAGATTTAATTCCGGGAAAACGCTTAGAACGCATCTCCGGCGATCTAGGACCCCGGAGCTTCCGGGGCCTAGGCGGCCCCTGGACCCTCGCCTAAAGTGCTATGATAATCGACCCCCCTTTGAGAAATCCTAGCGACGCCCATGATAACTGTTGCAATATTAGCCTGATTCAAAAATACTTCATGAAAAATCAACAAAGTTTGATGTGGCTTGAATCTATGGATCAGATAGCAGACGAACTGCATACTGATTTATCAAGAAACAGTCCCCAATAAAAACAGCCATATCCGCACATATGGAATTCGTCGAATGTCATAACAGTTAAATCGAGCATTATAACAATATAATAAACTTCAGTAAATCTTTAAATTACAATGAATAGCTTTAAGAAGCATAAACGAGCTGGTGGTGTACAAGGTCATGCACCAAGGTCACATTTCGTAAATACAAACAACATGGCCACTTCCTTGATCAGGAGCAGGCAAACGTGATGAAAATATCAACTGCACAAGGTTAGTTATCTTATTTACAACAGACAGCATATATATTATGTTAATAAATTTAAATCAACCCCCAAAGCCCCAGTAGTTGGTTTACACCATTTGGTATCTCCAAATCACAGTTTCATGTTATGTCAAAAGTGTGTACAAGAACAACAACATTCAGAATGTGACAACCTGGCAGAGTGTGATAACTTATAAAATAGCCCTCCAAGGGTACTACAGAGTATATAGTTGGCCAATAACATACAAATGCGATACTTATAGATAGATAGTAGACATAGTTACGGGGCCCATCCATCATTTAGAATCATACAAAATATCGCTACTTTCCACAGGAAATTCAAAATGTATGTAAATTTTGACTATCAAGAAACACAATTTTTATTTGCACATGTTCTACTTCACATGTTCATAGGGATTCTTCTGTCATGTCTGTTGTAGGGAGTGGAGTGTTTGCAACTAAAGTCTTCCATAAAGACGACTTCCTTTTGGAATATGTTGGAGACCGAATTGATTCGGAATCAGTCCAACGGAGATACAAGTTATACGAAAGACAGAATGCCAAACACTTTTTCATCTACCATTTCTGGTACCTGGAAAAAGAGCACTGGTAAGAGCTGCTTCAGTTGTTTCCATTATTTCCCACAATTATTGAGCAGGCTTCAAAATGTAATTCATGGAAAATAGATGTTGGTTTCGTGCCGCCTAACTTTTGATATAATTCATGGTGAAATGGAATTGCCTATAATGTTAGGTAAAAGATAAAAACTTTCTATTTTGCTAGCTTTTCAAATGTTTTTCATCGAAACAGCATAAAACGACTTGTTTACATGTATTGTACATCGTATATCCCTTAGCATTCAACAACCGTTGAGTCCGTTTTAAGCAGAGGTGGTCAGTGGTTTGAATTAGAGAAAGACGGCTGATTAGCCAATCAACATCTTGGAAACATGGAAAACAGAAGTTTGTAATGACTGCAAAAATGTTTCACCTAAAAAAATGATTGTGGTTTCCTCTAGGCCAAAAAGTGAAAACAACAGCAGACAGTGAATGATTAATATTACACATCACCCGAGAATGTACTTGCTATTGAGAGGAAAATAACTGGTACCTTGCTCGCCTAAACTCAAAAGTTTATGGCAGAGGTGATTGTAGATGCTTTGAAATTTTACTGTTTGGGAAGATTGTTACTTTTTATGGTACATGTACATCATGTGAGCAGATGATGCCTTCACTATTTTAATTCTGTAACCTGCCTTGTCTTGGTCCATAAGAAGAATGGCTAACATCCTGAACAATGCTTACCATGATATCACCAGGAAACTATATTTGTTATTCTTTCTAATTCTATGCAAATACAGCTAGGAATTAGTAGAAAGACATGCTATCTCAAGGGAAAATATAAAAAAAGCCAAAAACTTTGATTGACTTTGAGAACGAAAAAGTAGTCACCTTAAGAACATGAACAGTAGGATTTTTTCAAGCAATGTTTCAGTGTTGTGAGTGTGCAGTTGTTGCAGCTGGCCACTTTGTAATGTATTCTGTTAGAGTGAGGTACAGTATGCAGAATTATTCAGTGATTTGTCTATGATTGTCTTTTGTATTCACAGCATAGATGCTACAGAAATTCAGGGACATCTTTGCAAGTTTGTCAACGATGCTCCCATGAAACATGCAAATTGCAAAATGAAATTGAAGATATTTGAGGGATATCCTCGATTGTGCTTATATGCGATTCGGGATATCAGGGAAGATGATGAACTATTGTACGATTATGGTGACAATCATGTACAGTGGAGGGAAGAGGTTAGTACACATAGGACATTTGCTTTCTTCTTCATTCAGATAAAATCAAAAGGGCTCAATCACTGGTAGTTAATTTGGCCTGGTGGTATTGGGTTTGTGTGTGGGGGTGGCTTAGTCCACAGTCATGACCACAGTTGTTTGCCTCAGCAGGTATGACTGTGCAGCTACATGTATAAATGGTCAATATCCAATCTGGCCATTTGATCTTTTGATGGATTCTGATTTTCAGGGCTTCGTGTTACGATTTGATGCGTGAGCTGAAATAGACTCTCCTACATGTTACAGCAAGATTCACCTTGGTATTTCAGTGTGTCCTACTACACACACATACAGCAAGCACAGTTTCTCTATTTAGGCAAGCTATTTACATAAAAACAACACTAAATTTCATCATCTATCAGAGCTGAAAACAACTCGTGCTACACTAATTTTGGCAAGCTCTGCTTGCAGGTGAGCGATCACACTGGCCAAAAGTGAAGTCCAGAATTTGTTCACTCTTGGATTATGGCACCCATTCGACATTCACATGTCTTCACCACATGTCCAACTCGGCTCCCATGAGAATAGGCTATCGAATCTTGACTACTACATGACGTGAAGTTTTCAGGGAGAGAGAGAGAGATTTAAGGTTTAACGTCGCGTTCAGCAATATTGTTTTCAGTGAAGATCAAACAGAATTCGAAGTATTCCCAGAAAAACAAGTCAACAACCCAGCAATCCAGAAGCAATCAACACAACACAACAAAGGGCATTCACATACATAATAACTTATGCAATGAACCAATTTCTTTCAAACAACAGCCTTCTTGTACCCGACTAAAAAGATCTTCCTAAAAGATCCTCCAAAGTAGCTTCGATCAGTCGATCAGGATATGTTTCACTGTGAGATCTTTGTGGCATGGAATAAACCTTGGGGCTGGTTCTTTTTCTACTAAATGCTCGTGAGGTAATCGGGTATGGCTGATTCTACATCGCCTGATCATGGCTTTGTCGAAACGTGCCAGGTTACTCAGATGAATATATCCTACAGTTTTTTTTAGATTCATGGAGTTTGTTATTATCCACAGTACACCATAATGAAAGAGCTTCCTTGCATAAGCACAGATAGAGGGTCTGACATCGCTGTATAGGAATCCAAAAGGATCAACCTCATTAGCTAGGGCTGCCTTATCCATTTCATCAGCTTCGGTATTTCCTCTGATGCCAACGTGGCTAGGCATGCAACCAACAAAACAACATCAGTCTGTTTATGAAATATAAGATCATATACTTGTAGAATGTTCAAACTGCTGGGGTGAGATTTAGTTCAACTCTCAGTCGCTTAAAAGCATGACAGCGAATTTGAGAATATGACATATTTTCCTACTATAGTAGACCCAATACCTTCTAAAGCTAACAATATAGCTTTGGCTTCTGACAGTGAAAATGGAACTTTTATCTTGAAGTCGACAGGTTTTAGTTACGGAACTAAAGATAGTAGCACACGCTACTCTGTCACCATCTTTAAAACCATCTGTATAAACAGCTTGATGCAATCTGCATTTTGCTTTCAATATACCAAATCCTTGTGTATAGAGAGATGGCTCGTGCCCGCCTTTTCATATTTCGTCATTGTAATAGAGAGAGAGAGAGAATTAAGGTTCAGCAATATTTCGGCTACATAGCGACGATCGAACAAAATTCTAAGTATTTAAGTTAACAACTTAGTAATCCAACACATTAAAACATATACACATTCAAACTTACGCAACAAACCGGT
>JAVTVY010030168.1:0-12515 GCA_036873755.1 Hanleya hanleyi | reverse complement strand
ATAATAATGGAGACAAAACACAACCCTGTTTCAATCCTTCTTTTAGCTCTATGAACTCTGTCTCAACATCTCCGAAGCCTATCTTGAACCTGACTTCTTTATATAAACTTTTAACTATATTCAAAACCTTGCCACTATAACCTAACCCTTGTAGAACTGCCCATAGTGCTTCTCTCCATACTCTGTCATATGCTTTTCTTATGTCTATGAATGCCAAGCAACTGCCCTGGTGTATAGCCCTCCTCTGTTCTAGTATTTGTGTCAATATAAATAGGTTATCTTGACACATTCTATCCCTTCTAAATCCGGCTTGAACTTCCCCCAGTAAACCCCTGGATTCTACATCTCTCTGAAGTCTGTTACCTAAGATCCTTACAAACACTTTCCCAACATTGCTAGTCACAGTTATCCCCCTGTAATTGTCTAGTAACTTTTTATCTCCTCCCTTATGTAACAGGGTCATCCTCGCTACTTTCCACACCATCGGAATCGTTTCATCTTTCCATATTCTACATAGGAGTATACAGAGACATTCTACTAACCGCTCACCACCCTCTTTCAGAAACTCATTTGGGATGTTATCCATTCCCATAGCTTTTGATCGCTTTAACTGTTTTATAATCATCTCTAGTTCCTCTATTTCAGGTTCAGCTAGAATAGATTCCATCTCTATATGTTCATCGTTCAAACATTTTTTCTCTTCCTGTCTTATATTCTCCCATATAACTTCATCTGCTGCTCTATGTTCATGTTGCCTGCTCACCTCCTCCCATTTTGTTTCCACCATTTCCTTAATATATGCCTTGCTCGTTGTCACCCCTTGAGTTGTTTTTAATGCCCCTGTTACCACCGGCTTATTCCCTTCATTCACCAACCTCCAAAATGTTCTACTCCCTTCCTTACCTTCCCGCTCGATTTTACAAATTACCTCTTGATTATGTATTCTTGTAATCTCACTGGATAGGTCTCTAACCTGTTTTCTTTTCCGTTCATATTCAGTTCTAGCCCTCTCCACTATCTCTTTCGTTTTACCACTCCCACACAAAGATACTATTTTTAATTCCTGACGAGCTGCACGTCTTTCCAGTCTTGCCCGCCTTAGGTCACTGTTTCCTCGTCTTTTCCCAAATGTACACTTCACCCATTGGATATTCTGTCGTGCAGCGTCTATTAACCTTTTGTTAAACATTTCAACCATCATTTCTACCAAACCCTGTTCACCCCCAGTTACCAGTTTCTCTATCTCCGTTTCCCAGTCCAAGAATTCATATTCAACATTCATCCGAAACTTTTCCCAGTTTGTTTCTTCATTGATAACCCATCTATACTGCATCTTTTGCTTCCCATACTCCTTCTGTATGTCTTGTGACATTTTCATCATAACCCAGTTATGGTCACTACCTATATCATAGTTATAGTCATCATCCACAACCATGAATTCGACATTTCCCAACTCCTGTTCACTTATCAGAATATAATCTACCACTGTTTTCAATTCTCCACTCTCCCTTGTCCAAATCCCTGAACATTTGTTGGATCTATTTACAATGTATAGTTTCTGACTTGCTTCGAGGTCCAATATTCTTTTCCCATTCAAATTCTTACCTGCTTTGTTACCCGGAATCCCCTCTCCCACTTTGTTCCCTATATGTCCATTCAAATCACCCAACAAAATGATACTATACCCCATTTCTTCCAATCTTGCAATTTGTGCTGTTACTAAATGATAGAGTCGGTCATTCCAAGATCTCTCCACATCTTGCTGTGCTGCATACATCACCCCCACTGCGTATTTCCCACCAAAATCCCCGGATACCCACAGTATTTCATTGATAATTTCACCCCATTCCTCTCCTTCCTTGCCTAACCCCATATCTTCCATCGTTATCTCATACCCCTGTCTTTTCTTTTTTACCGCCACTGCTACACCACCCCCTCGCTTCTCCCCCTTCGTCCTCCTGCCCTCAAATAACCTGTAACCCGCCATTAACCCATCCAGTTTCGCTGACCCTTTACACAAGTGGGTTTCAGCCATGCCAACTACATCTAGATTTGTAGTCTCTCCAATCTCACATACTTCTCCTAATTTTCCATATAAACCTGCTACCTGATCAATCTTCCCAATCCCATTTATGTTTACAAAACCCATTGTCCAGCATATCTTAGATTTCCTCCTCCGGGCCCTTCTTGTTCTACCATACCTCTTTTTTCTTATCTTACTCATCTCCCCACCCTCCCTCCCAGGGCCCTGATCTAGTTTAAATGCACCCTGGAGGTTGTTTCCATTTCAATTGCACAAGCCAGCTCCCTGACAAAATAAATCAGTCCATCTCCACCTACATCTAAGTGTAATCCATCCTTAAATCTCCCTCTCTCTCTGACAGGACTTCCATCTTTCCAAAAGAACCTATGTTCACAGAAACCCCATCCCATTTCTTTCGCTGCATTTTCTAAGTCCGCATTCAACTGATTTATCAAACAATTGGTGGCATCCCCATCCCGCGTTCTCGGCAGTATCCCGGATATTACTCTTGGTAATTCCCCATATAGTTCCTCGGCCAGTTTCATTAACTCCCATGTTTCTCTCGTTATATATTCTTTTGCTACTGTCCCATTTTTGACATAGTTTGTCCCGGCATGAAACACTAGACAAGATAACTCATCCTCTCCCACTAACTTATCCACTAACTGTTGGAGGTTCTCACGTATCTGTTCAACATTGAACCCAGACAAGCTGTTCACCCGTACATTGCAGCCGTTTCCAAGCATAGCTTGTAGCCCTTTTTGTATTGGTTGCACAATAGAATCCCCTACTACAGCCACCACCTTACATCTTGTATTTTCTTCCCTTGAATGCATATGCGTACCCATTTCCTGTGCATACAAAATTCGTCCAATATCGTGCCCCTCCTGGATCCCTACTGCATCTCCCACCTGGCACATGTGTATACTCTCATCTATATTTGAGATCTCCACCCCTCTTTCTACTCCTGTGACATCATTCTCCATATTTCTGATGTTCGCCACGGGTTCCCCTCTGTCGTTCCCCTGTATAACTATTCCATCCCTCTCTCTCACTGCTCTGTTCTCCTCAGCTCTCCTGTCTTTCTTCTCCCCCTCGACCGTTTCCCTAGATACCCGTATATCTCTACTAACCTCCCATACATCTGAGACATTGATCCCCCAAGACTGTGCCAAATGATTTGGGCTAGTTTGATTATGCATATGTTCATTATTCACCTCCCATTGTTCAATACCTCTAATTTCCGTTATACTTGTCCCCATTTCTCTTATCCTTTTTGATGGTATATGCCTTCCACCTTTCTCACCAATTCTTTCCCTCACCCTATCCAAAATATTCTTCCCAGTGATTTCTTGCATTATTTCCATTAGTGTTTCTGTCAGCAAATGTGATTGTTTCTCCTTTTTCTTAAGTTCTTTTATCTCGTCTTCCATGCCTGTTACTCGACATTTGAAACAGATCATCTCCCACTCGCCTGCCCTTTCCAATAATGCTTCTTCACCTATCATATCCATATCTGATCCACATACTGCACATCAAATTCCTGAAACTTCTATATCAGGCCCTGTCTGTATTAACCCCTGCATTATGTTTTCACATCCATCTTCCATTTCTTCTAACCACCTAGTATCAGAATCTGTATCTATCTTCTCATAATCCATTCTTAATTTTGTTCTTACAGTTCAATATAAGAATGACTTCTGGGTTGGTTTGTTCTTTTTAAGATAGTATACCAGTATACCTTTCAACCTAAACTTTAGCCCTATCTACACCCAGATGACCTTAAGATGGAATGTCCTCCTGATTAATGACCAACTCTGTGTCCAGGCCAGGACACTAATTCCCAGCAGATTGTGAGGACAAATTTATTGCTTCAGTAGCCTGTTAATCATGTTGATGGGGAAAGCAGATATACATGTTGGGGGCCAATCCACTGGCCCAGCCTGGGAACAGCAAAACACCACTATCTCAAAGGGTTTTGTCTCTTGTGATGTGAACTGAACCCTTCACTCAAGATGTAAGAGGCACCAGTTTGACCATAAAATCACTCCCAACATTTAACGACTTCCTCCACTCCCAGCAAATCAAGATATCCATATGTGTAGGTCTACATTTCCCAAATTCCTACCAGATATACTCAGTTAATATACCTTCACCTCCAGGATGATACAATTATTCTTATTCTAATCTTCTAAATTATTACATATGCAACCTTTGATGCCTCGTGAGCCTCAGAACTTAATATAATGAATACCCCTATTTATCAGGCCCTATTTATTTGCTGTTGTTTTTTTTTGTTCTTTTTTTAAATTCTGAAAATTGTTCACTCCATCCTCTGCACACATAAGTGTTGCAGTTTTCCCAGCTGACTTTTATATCCTCATCACCCAATTATGTCTTTCAGATGTGATATGACTTCCACTGGACGCTTCTTCCAAATACTTGAAAAATTCCTTGTCTGTCTTTGTCACAACACTGTTAGATAACTATCTCAATACTCTAGGCTTAGTAAAACAAATAAATAACTGAACTAGGAAAACACTGCAATACACTTGTATATGCCACTGAGTCAGGAGCTCCCCTAAACACGTCCAGCTGTCTTGGTGGTCAGAGAGTACTAGTACACCAAGTACTATAACACGATTTGATAGAGGCCAAATCATTCTTCTGACTTAAACAAATGGTATGGTTGCATCGGAGATACCTTGATATTGAGGGCCGTGTGCACCATAGCCATACAAAACATTATGGCCATAATAAACTATCCATACATAACATCCGGCCAAAATGTCACAGACACATTTAGAAATAAAATAGGCATGGCAACAACGGAGTTACCTTGATATTGAGGGCCGTCTGTTCCACTGTCCTACAAAACAAACGATGGCCAAATCTAATTGAATTCATGACAACATTAGCACGGCCAAATCGCATATAGCGAGCGGTATTCGGCATAAAATATAGGAAATGGTGATGGCGGAGTTACCTTGATATTGAGGGCCGTCTATCTCATTGTCCTACAAATTCCTTATGGCCATCAAACGATAATGCATACAGAAATAATACAGTGCCGTTTATTTGTGTATTCACCTAGTACTGAATCTATCGAAATGTTTAGTTATTTATTCATTTGTTTATCTATTTGCTGTCTTAATTATATATTGCTATTCATATTATGTGACTGACATTCGGGGCGTGCCTGTTGTTGGGAGGAAGATATATCAAATTATTGCATCGAAAACAATAGAAAACAAGAATGACTACAAGCCTTCTATGTCATATGATACAGGCACACCGAAGACCACAGACCTCTCGTCTCTTGTTCCCACTCGAGTTTCTGAAACTACACATTATCCACTCAGGAATGCAAATAGCTTTATAGTACCTTTTGGAAGAACTGCTTTGTACACAAATTCATTTTTACCTTCTGTCACACGAATGTGGAACGAATTAGAACCCAATATACAGCAATCTATTTCTTTCCAATCATTCTGTAAAGAACTTTCTGTTCAAGATAACGCGGTCCCTAAATACTATTTCATGGGATCGAGACGAGAGGTACAGATTATACACACTCAAATGAGACTGGGTTGCAGCAAACTTAATGCCCACATGTATGAACGTCATATTTCTGAAAATGCTGCCTGCTCGTGTGGTTATCCTTGCGAAGACCCAACTCATTATTTCTTTTCCTGTCCATTATATGTTAATATCAGACTGAATCTTTTAAACGGTGATTTAAATTATACCATGGATATCAATACCTTATTATTTGGCAGCGATACTCTGAATTACGAAGAAAACATTGATATTTTCAATAGAGTCCATGACTACATTTTCAATTCAAATAGATTCGTTGTTTAATTATATAGTCTATGTACGACCTAGTACCGCGCTTCGCATTATTCTTGTTAAAGTTGCCAGTCGCCATCTGCATTGTTTTTCCTATTTTACTTTATTTATTTCCTCTTTTCTTACTATTTATCCACAGTTCAATTCTATCACTCTCTGTGAAGTATATTATGTATATATTTATTAACTTTATTCAATGTAACTTTATGTGGGGAGAGGTGTTAATATAGGCTTTGCCTGTTCACCGATCCCATTCCATTACATTGTTGGAATAAAATATTGTTTAAACCATAAAAGAGCAGCATAATTTCCGCTTATGCTGTTTTTCATGACCTATAATATTACGAAGTGTGAGAATATGGTCCATTGTACGGCTATCATCGGTAAATGCAATTTGGTTTTTGTGAATGACATCATGCTCAGTACAGAATACATTTAACCTACCGAAGATAATTGTGTTAAAAAGTTTAGCCAAAGCGCTTGTCATCGTGATACCATGACAATTATACGGTTCATTTGTTACCTTTTTATAGAGTGGGATGATCAAGCCCATATTACAGGCCGAGGGGAAGACATCCGTGGTGAAAATCACATTGAGTAACTTATGAAGAGATGGGGCAAGAGCAGAAATTCCGCATTTAATCATTTAATTAAGGAGAATATCACTGCTCGCACTTTTATTGACTCATTCATGCCCACGGCTATACCGAGACTCGGTCCGTATTTACTAGGTACTCTTATGTCCTCAGTTGATCAATCAGTGATATATGCTGTAGCAAAATATGTCTATACCTGTTCTGCAAGGTTACAGTAGATGAAACCTAAATTACACTATGTAAAATAGAGTAGTCTCCCCTGCCACAGTTACCAGGCGCCCACAGATCGGGGCCTAGTCAACAACACATGTATCTGAAATTCTGAATAGTCTTTGATCGTATTGTTTTTATATATTGCTTGTACCTTTTATATGTCCTGTGTGTATTGTTTTTATGTAATGCTTGTACTTTTTATATGTCCTGTATGTTTTGTTTTTATGTATTGCTTGTACTTTTTATATGTCCCGTATGTATTGTTTTTATGTATTGCTTGTAAAAAAAAATTTTTTTTTTTTTTTATGTCGTGTATGTTTTGTTTTTATGTATTGCTTGTACTTTTTATATGTCCTGTATGTATTGTTTTTATGTGGTGCCTTTAGCCTTCGGGCAGAAATGAGCAATAAACCATCTTATCTTCTCTTTTGCCACTTTTTAATGATTTTACTGCTTCTGATGCATAAGCATCTTCACATTTCAAGTTAAATATAAGCTACTACATAACGTTCCGTCATGTGAAGTGTTATAGATTTGGGTATGCGAAGATGACCCAAAGTGATCGTGACTTGGTTTAAATTAGTTTCGCCAAGTGAAACTTCAAACAATTCAGCTTTGCATTCATGCAACAATTGACTCCATCGATGAATTGAATTCTGTTGTAAAGGAGTTACAAATTGACTTCGACCAAAATTCTCGAGAAGATGGTTTGATCTGAACACGTCACCGATGTGTCAGAGTAAGATATGCTCAGTTCCAGTCCAGCAGCCTAAAAAGGCACACTTGGCTCTATGGTATAATTTTTTATTTTATTTTATTTTATTTTATTTTATTTTATTTTATTTTATTTTTTATTTTATTTTATTTTATTTTATTTTATTTTATTTTATTTTATTTTATTTTTTTTTTTACCTAGTTTTTATTTTTTATTTTTTATTTTTTGCCCACGTTGGAAGAGTTAGAAAGGCGGAAATTGTGACATTTTCTCCTAAAATCTTCTCTGAGAAAGCGCCAAAATTCGCAAAATGATAGGTAAATTTCTAACTTTCAACGGACCGGGCCCTGAAACGGCCCGCTTTGCGGGAGCGGGACACCCCCTTCCTTATTTGCCCCCCCCCCCTCTCCCTGTCATGTTCCCCCCCTCCTGTCCCATTCTCTCCCCCGTCATTTCCTCCCCCCCACTCCCTGTCATGTCACCCCCCCCTGGACATACCCCCCCTTATATTTACTTGTCCATATAGCTGTTGTGGGAAATATTGATATAATATTATAATTGTGCCATTCAAATAATTCTGTTACTTTTATTGGTTGGTAAAATTTGTGCCTATCTAAGACTACTTAAAGATATATCTGTGAAGAAAATAATTTATTGATGGAATTACATTTTAAAAAAAACATTTGTCTTTTCCTGTAACAGTTTATGATAAATAAAAATTGGCATTATTTTACTGGAAGAATAAAATACCTAAATATTTAACCCACAACAGCTATATGGACAAGTAAATATAAGGGGGGGGGGGATTAGACAGAAGGGAATATGTCCAGGGGGACATGACAGGTTGACGGGGGGAGGGGGGGTGATGAGACAGGGGTGGAACATGACTAATGGCTCTCTTATAAGATAAGATAATTTATTGCGTGAAGTTTGTGCCAACATTTGGCTAAAAACGCATACATAGAATGAATAAAATTGAACATACAAATACAGACATTAAGACACATTGGAACAAATGGTTAAATGTGTTACAAGACCTTCACATTGACAACACCAACAACAAGGTTTTTTTTTTTGGTTTTTTTTATTGACTGAATTTCATATACACATATATACATATATACAAGTGATCCTCCGTCTGCACATTTCGAATTTTCCTGGTATTTCACGGTACAATGGGTAATTATAATAATTCATACAATATCTGCCAGCTATTAGAAGAGTATATGAGAGAAACCACCTAGAAGAAAAAGCTTGTAGCCACCAAAATGGTATTTATCCTGTAGAAATATATGTACTTAACTGTAATGAACATCACTCCAGCAACACTCACGAATTGTCATTGTCCTCTGCGGTGAGGACGTCTTTGAATAAAATCCATTTTTCATCAAACTGTGACAACCGTTGTTTTATATTTTCATTATATTTCGCCAACGAGTAGTGATTCTTGAATATTTCCATGAGTGGTATAAAATTTGGTTTACACTTTCTAAGTTTGCAGCTGTATATGTATTGTTTAGTTAACATCAAAAGGGTGTTCAAGGCACATTGTTTTCTTTTACATCCAAAGATAATTGTTTTTGGAGTGATGTTCCCGCTCATGCCCACTTTTTCTCTGAGCCAGTTATCGAGCTCTGACCATATTGATTTTGTATAAGAACAATATACGAACACGTGTTCGATAGTCTCACGTTCTTTCTCACAAATGTTACAAATATCGTTATCTATGATGGAGATTTTATGTAGAAAAGAATTGGTAGGGAGTATCCTATGTAGGATCTTATATTGTAAATCCCTTAGTTTACTATATTGTGTGCAGTGAAACACACTCTTGTACACTTCAATAAATTCTAGTCTTTCATCTCCGAGCAGTGATTTCCATTTGGCGATTGCCTTACTTTCTAAAATAAATTCTGTATTTAAAACATCATAGAAGTTCCTACACCCCTTCACTTGCCCCGCCAGTATTTTAATATGTTTGGGAAATGGAGGCATATATCGTAGAGTGCTTGACCGTGCGGAATGCATTGCGTTCTTCCATTGGTCTGGGATATTTTTCAAGAGTTGTTCATAATGTAAGAAATTTCCCTTTATATCGTATTGCTTCTTCAGCTCTCCAAACGTGATAATGTTACCTTCCATATCGATTATATCTTTCACATATCTTACCCCTTTATCATGCCAATCCCTAATATAAAAACTGCTTCTTTTAAATTTGGGATTAAACCACAAATTTTCACTAAGTATTTCTTCTATGTGCTCGATTTTTAATATCTTTTGGAGGCAGTACCAGGCCTGCAGTGCATCTGTCCAAAATGGATTGGTTATTATTTTTTCTTTTATTATTTTTTGTACATACTCTACCCCCAAAGTTGGTAACTTTTCAAATATTTCTTTGTTTATTAGCTTTTGCCATTTGTGTGTGCCAAATATGAGGCGCCTGATCCAAGAGATTTTAAGCGATTGAATGCAAGGGAGCAAATTTGTCATTCGAAGTCCGCCGTTTTCATAATCCTGGGTTATAATTATTCGCTTTATTTTATCTCTTCCCCCATTCCATAAGAACTTATACAGTACTGTATTTATTTCTTTTATGATTTCAGGAGGGGGGTCTGGCAGGGCTAGAAAGAGGTGTATGAGCTTTGACAGAGCTAGGGATTTGATCACTGTGATCTTCCCAAGAAGAGTTAGATTTCTTAATCTCCATCTATGTAGTTCTCTTTTCAGGTCGTCAATCTTACTAAGGTAGTTGTGTTGCCACATATTGTGAAAGTTTACTGTCGAGAAATAAATTCCCAATATATTGAGTTCATTGACCCAGTCTAGTTTCAACTCACGGCATATTTTAATGTCAGATCCGGACAGCGACCCAATCCACACTGCTTTCGTTTTTTCTGTATTTATTTTGAGGCCAGACATCTGGTAAAATAGGTCTATACATTTAAGTGCTTCTTTGAGTGATTTTTCCTTACCGTCAAGTATCAATTGTGTATTGTCAGCATACTGGCTTATTTTGAATTCTGCACCGCCAACATTTATACCAGATATACTGTCATTGTTCCTGATCATCGACCCGAGCACTTCTGCACATAGAAGAAAAAGATAGGGGGATATTGGGTCTCCTTGTCGGCATCCCCGGCCTACATCAAAAAAGGAGGACATATTTCCATTTTGCAATATACACATTTTAGTGTTTGTGAAGAATAATTTAACCCACTTTATTATGTCACTACCGAAATGGAAAGATTTTAAGACTTTATTTATGAAATCCCAGGAAACTGAATCAAAAGCTTTTTCGAAATCAATGGATAATAAAAGTCCTGGGATTTCTTTTTCTTTTGCTTCAAACATAACATCGTAAAGTATTCGAATATTTTCTCCAATGTATCTACCAGGTATAAAACCCTTTTGATCTTCATGGATCAACTCGTCTAGTTTTGACTTAATTCTGTTAGCGATACAGGCAGAGCTCAGTTTGTATGTGACATTCAATAATGTAATCGGTCGCCAATTTTTCAAAAGATTTCTCGGTTTATTGGGTTTTGGTAAGCAGGTGATAACCCCCTGTCTTTGTGTGATTGATAGTTCTCCTTTTTGGAAAGATGAGTTTGCAGATCTCAAAATAAAATATCCCAAGTCTTTCCAAAACATCTTGTAAAATTCAGCAGGAAAGCCGTCTAATCCAGGGCTCTTTTCATTTTTCATATTTTTCAAAGCTTTACTTATCTCGTCATATGTTAACAAACCCTCCAGACCTCCATTGGAACAAATGGTTAAATGTGTTACAAGACCTTCACATTGACAACACCAACAACAAGGTTAATACAGAAGTACATGGACAGGACAATTTAACAAGCATACTGGTTGTAACACAATTATACCAACTTAAATATCACAGAGTATAGCCCATTTTTGGTACAGCTGTTGGTCTTGCCAAGTAGGCCTACCTTGGCACCAAGGGCGTAGACAAGTTGTGAGGTTTGGGGGGGGGGGGGGCTTGATAGGGGGAGAGTCTGAGAGGGGGGTATCCCCCCTCGCATCTTAAGATTTTTTTTTGAAACTTGATGGTAAATTGGCACTCTCTGGGAGCATCCGAGCAGTATAACATTGTGACAACTGAACTTTGATTTATGCCAAAATGTCTCATAACAATGACGATCACTACATTGATAAACATTACAAGCTGAAATGATCATTCAATCTTGGGTTTGCACTATAATTCAAGTTAATCCTTAGACAATACTATCCTGCCCCGATAGCAGCGGAATGGCTGCATTGACGCGCGGCTGAGCACATGAGCTCTGGTTCATTAATCGGGTTGCCTTTGCTATCTTTTTAACATAGGAAATATTGTTAATCGATGATAACTGGGCTATTTTCTACCTGCAGTTGTCAGACTTATCAAAAATGTTAGCTTAGTGGTCCTTTCTTGGAAGAGTAGGAAACCGTATCCATATTTACCATATTTACACCAGATATTAAACACTGACTTCATGTCTACTGTCTGTCCCGGATAATAGCGATATTTCAGCGATATGTCTCGGACAATTTATCGGACCAATTTCACGTTCGGCTATTTCCGTATTGGCGGAACTTAGCCTCTCGCATAGAACGCACAACTCCCCACCCGTGGGGAGCGTATGGCGATCAAGTATACTTGGCGATCAAGTATACCAAAGGCACTATTTCGTAGCCGGCTCAGGAGCCGGCTACGAAATAGTGCCTTTGGTAATCGAGCGATCCGATCGCATTTTATTGTGAATGAAGTTAATTTTAACCAAACGAACATATTTCATTCAAATTATACAAAACTATTTCTATGTTTAGTTGAATAATAGCAATCTATCCCCAGAACTCCGCAACTGGGCTAATTTACGGAAATAGACGAATGCAAGATTGGTTCCGCCGAAAATTAATTGTGCGCATGATGAGATAAAATTCTTTATTGTACTGAGCATCTCATTTGGGACAGAGTACAAAACACATAAAAAGTAGAACAAATAAGAAAGTAAACAAACAGGTGCGACGTTTCCGTTTCTGCTCCCAGAAATCCACTACGCCAGAGGTCACTTTCTCAGCTAAAGTGAGTTCTGAGGCTAGATTGTTTATCGGACAG
>JAVTVY010030167.1:0-120678 GCA_036873755.1 Hanleya hanleyi | reverse complement strand
GAGAATGACATTGAATCATTATTATCTGGTGCATAGAAGGTGTTGGTCTTGTTGAATTACCGTAAACTATATAAATGCTACCTTTCTACCATAGTATTATATATAAAAATTTGTTGTATTGTTGGGAAAATAATGTGATTCAAAAAGTTGTTTTGATCATGGACAAGGGCACTGAAAACCATTAAAGAGATGTAAATGTATTTTCACACGTAAAGCTTGAAATCTACTGAACCTTTATTATTCAATCTGTTTCCTTTAGTTAAAAATTGTAAAATTAAATCGGCGATCGTTATTTATTTTTGGAATGAAGGCGCATTAGGAGACTGTTACCAACAAGTTCTGAGCTGACCTACTTTTGATGAAAATTTCTGGTGATTTTTGATGAAAATCACTGGCGATTCTGACTTGGGCAGTGCCCATCTTAATATAGGCAGGATTTCAACTGGGGGTGGGGATTTCCAAGAGTTCAGTTCGCGTTCGAGTCCTAATGCCTACTCTACTTCTTAGGTCCTGTGACGTTAGTCACACTGCTCATGTGATTAATTAAATTTCATTACTACTATTTTATTTTGGCTGAGAGACCAAATCTATGATCGTACATGATTAAGTTATCCATCTGTACCGGCTGCAGCAAAATATGTGAGATTGGACTGCGATTTGCTAAAAACTCGAAACAGTGCAACAAGCGGATCGGATTGATGTGTACAGAAAGTCGATCTAGGCTTAATTTACAATGACACAAATCAAAGAAGAAGTAGTGGCCTGATGATGGGTCCCATATATAATGCCACAACGTGAACTTATACATCAGACTATTTGAAGTCACTTCATACGTCAACCAGAGGACGAAACTTTCAAAGTCCTATTTCGACATGCGCTTCATGTGCGCATTTTTCGAACAGGCACTTAACTTCCGGCTTACACCACAATTTTCAGATGGGTCGTTGCGCGAACTACAATAATCAAACCTTTAATGAAAACAAACAAATCGTTTTTTTAACCATAATGGTGCATCATGACCTGTATCGGCTTGCAATACGCAGATTATAATCTACAAAAATTTACCGCAGTCATTGATGCATTTGCATCAATAAGTTTTCTTGTATTAACAATGTGGACCGTTTTACAGCATTCGAAGGTTCATTACATTAAATCGACCAATGAACTTAGATACCACATATCTTCCAGCATTTGAAAAGTTACACCTTTCTGTGTTAGCTTGTTTAGCTTATCACAAATGGGTGGAAATAAAATCCCTGGTCACAGAACCACATCGAACATTTTACAGCAAAGCCCCCACTTGCATTTGGTCACGTCCTCCCATCTACGAGACCATATTGTTTAGGCAGTTGTTCAGCTGAAACTCTTCACATCCGGATATGGATTTAGGATTTGTTTTGTTTTTTGTTTTTTGTTTTTGTTTTTTTTTTCATTCTAGACAGTGTTTCATAACTCTTACGCAATTATTCTGTAAGTAAGATCGATAGTGGTGATTAATCCACTCTATCTGTATCGGCTTTAAAGGTTGTATTTATAATACTTCTGAAGTCCACAAAATATGCGGTCTTTGATGAAACCAACAGAAGTCACTTTGTCAACTTGTAGTGGTCGATACTAACCTCATGCATGTTGATGGACGGCCATGATTGCTCATTCTTGCAAAATGCAAATGGGGGACTTGCACAATACTAACTGTCCAATCAGATTATGTGATTACCACTTCCTGTTTGTCGATTTTGGGCCAGTTAACCAATCAGCTGACATGACTAGAACTCACTCGTTTGGGCCATTTTTAACTATCTGGCGGTCACATCTAGTTCATCATTTTCCAACAGATGACTTGATAGGACTATTACATCATCGCTCCGAAATGTTTGTATCTAATACCGCTCAAGCCGGTGCTAGAGGCCGTGTGGTCATGTCAATTCAATATGTCCACATGAACAGCTACAATCAAAGCGTGGCTGGGATACAAATCATCACAGGGATCACTTTTGGTTCTTGTGATGTTTTAGAAATATGCAGTCAGTATATTTGTCTGTGGGGTCATATGACTTCTTGTCAGTACTCCGGCATCCTTGTCCACCACCTTTTTATACGCCCGCCAAAAAGGCGGACGTATTATGTGATGGCGGTTTCCGTCCGTCTGTCCGTGTGTCCGTCCGTCCGTCTGTCCATCCCCCGTGTCCGGTCTATATCTGGAACACTTTTCTATTTACGGTTCCAATTTTTGGTGAGTGGATACCCTACGGGGAGACGATGTGTCGCGTACAAAAATGAAGGTCGAGGTCAGAGGTCAAAGGTCACTGGCCTGAAAACCAGGAAATCACTGAAGTGTTCGTCTCCGGTCTATATCTCTGAATGTTTTCTATCCACAGTTGCAATTTTTTGTGAGTGGATACATCAGGTGGAGACGATGTGTCGCGTACCGAAATTCAGGTCGAGGTCAGAGGTCAAAGGTCACTGTTGCCTAAAATCAGGAAATCATTGATAGTTTTCTATCTACAGTTCTAATTTTTGGTGAGTGGATGTCCTAGGGGGAAACGATGTGTTGCATACCAAATGTAGGTCGAGGTCAAAGGTCAGTGGTACCGAAAAATCAGGAAATCATTAAAAATTTCTAATTTTTGGTGAGTGGATTCAATAGGGGGGAATGAAGTGTTGCATACCAAAAGGTCCAAGGTCAAGGGTCACTGTGTCCCCAAAATTAGGTCAAGGCCGATGGTCAAGGTCACTGTGACCCCCAAAATTATGAAATTGTTAAAAATCATGATTTTTTGTGTCCATTGATACAGTGAGGGAAGATGATGTGTCATGTACCAAAATTCAGGTCAATGTCAAAGGTCAAGGTCACTGTGACCCCAAAATCAGGAAATCATTAAAAATAACTTTTTTGTGTTGTGGCAGTAGATACATTAAGGGACACAATGTGTTACATACCAAAATGTGGGTCAAAGGTCAAGGTCATTGTGACCTCAAATTCAAGAAATCATTAAAAGAAACATTTTCATATGCCTGTCGAAGAGGAGGTCATGTAATGCGATATTACGTTCTGTCCAGTCATCCATTAACATTTGTTGTCCATTTGTTGTCTCTGGTTTCAAGGTATGGATTGGTACCAAACTTTGGGTATACCTTACTTGCTTGGCAAAGAGGAGCCATATTCATTTTGAGATCAATTTGTCAAAGACCAAGGTCACAGTCCCCCAAAACTGAATCAAGTTTAGCTAACTATATGCGTTAGGTTGGAATATTCAGAGTTGTCTCCCATACATGTATATGGCATTTGTCCTGTGGAGTTGTCTCCCTATGTTTGATACATGTAAGAAACAGATACATTCAGTCAAACTGTTGTGAAATATAAACCGTACATTTATTAATTTAACGAAGAGAGGGGTGTGTGTTTATTAACTCAAGAACAAAGGTTTACTCCATCACTTTCTTCACATTTTTCTTCCTTCATGAACAATTTTCTCTCGCCTGAAAGGGATTCATTTAAAGGGAAACTACTATTTTCTTGTGTTTGACTATTGTCGATTTCAGTGCGGGATATGCGAGCTCTCAGCTCTTGTTTCAAGGTCACCTAGTTACCAAGAGTTAAGACCATTTTAGTTTATCATTCAATATAAGATGTGAAATATGTTACATTCTCACAAGCACAAAATCGTAGACCGTTCTCTGGATTGCTAGCTACCAATTCAGGGCTTCGTTTTTAGCGTGAGTGATAGCTCACCTGCACGCAAACACTCGCGTAAATTCATGTCACGAGAGTGATTTTTAGCTCACGTAAACTGTCACATTTTATATTGTATTGAATTGCAACCACTCACCTAACTTTCAAACTACCCTCTCCTAAATATTTTGACGTGAGCTATTTTTAGCTCGCGCACCAATTCTAAACACGAAGCCCTGCAATTGGGATCAAGGCCATTAAACAACCTTGAAATTCAGACCAGTGTAATTCCAGATATATGGGCGTATATTGAAGCCCCTTGGGCTTTTGTTAGTGTTGCGTTTAATTCCGTTTTATCTTCTAGACCTATAGTCCAAGGCTCCCATTGCATGTGCGAAATGGTCTGGCTGAATTAGACAACCATAGGAACCCCCGCTGTTGTATATTGTGCGCTTTATCGACAAGACCGTACAGCAATAACTAAGTGATCCCTCACGTGAAGCGGCGAACTGACCGCTCCCCGTGTGATGTAATACGACTTCCGCCCAGAACTTTTGTTTGTGAACCACCGGTGTCGAGTGAGACACGTAAACGATGATATTGTGAGATTTTCGACTGATGCGACAATAACACGGAGATCCACTCTTCAGGTACTGTTCATACATTATCCGGAAAGTGAAATTTACTGTTTGTAATGTATGAATAAGTTTATTTTCTGTCAAAGTATCTAGTTGATCACCACTTCCCGCCTAATTTGTGTGGGCCAGTCCATTATGTGTAGGGGTGTTGTTGTTAACATGTCTGATGTATGTGATGAATCCCGTCTCAATGAACATCAATAGATCGCTTAAACTTAACCAGAGACTATAATTTACTGAATTGATTAATGCTCACAAATATACCATGTGTGAGTATATTTCGAACTCTTACATCATACATAGTACACTCATCGAACGTAAACATTCCAGTGCTATTTTTAGAAACCTTGCAATGTCATGCAATGTGTGAATTTGATGTTTACAAATTTATGCTCTCTTGTCTAATCGATTTAATTTGGTGAGAGAAATTCATTGATTGTTTGCAATTTGTTTACTATTCGATCACATGCAAATTTATTGATTGTTGTATTGCTTCAACATATAGTAATGAGGAAAATGATTAGTTTGAATATGAGCGAATTCGATCGGATGCCATGAGATAATTTAAGATTATGTTGAGATTAACGTAATAGTTCATTGGGTAATTAATTTGATGATCAATTTCATTGTTATAACAGAAATACGTGGTTTTATATAAAGCTTAAAACTCCGATTTCTTTATGAATATTATTATGAAAGACTGTCAGTGACGAATTATTCAACGATAAATTTACCATCCCGTTTGACTTTAAAATGGTACATGATACTATATACTTACCAACATGGACTAAAATCGTCATTGACCCTTGATACACTTAAAGGTGTTTTATTATGTAATCTGTAATTGTGTTCATTTTTACTGATTCTGATTTATTTTGTAATATTTCGGAACGCTGCTGTTTATGCTGTTCACGCTGTTTACGGTGTAAATACAGTGTTAAAATAAATCTCCGTTGTGTGTTGTTGTTCGATCTTGCCCACGATCATACCATAGTTTCTGAAGATTATTGGACTGTGCAACAGCCTGTGTCGAACGAGCAGACAATTTGGAGGCTTGCGCATCTGTGGAGATTGGATGATATCGTGATCCAGTTATGTCTCAAAACGGTGAACACGTGGTTCAAGGGGCGGAACCAGATGATGAAATTCCAAGCGGGAGCCAGGACGAGGTTCAATACGGGAACCCAGATGATACGCGTCAACATGGGCGAGAACTTAATGATCCCAGTAGAGAGCAAAATGAGAGTTTGGGAACAGGCGGAGGCACAGAGGACGGACTAGAAATCCGTGCCACCGCGATTAAGGCGCGTCGACGTCAACTACGTGGCAAAATAACGCGCACTATGAATCGCCTACGCGAATCCATGGGGCGTCAGGATATGAACCTCAGAAGACTACAGAAAGAGATGACCGAGTTACGCAAAGACTTTGCCAATGCATGTGAATTACACAGTGAGTTATATGATTTGGTGTCAGAATCTGAACACCCACGGATGGACCGATGGGAGACAGAGCTAAATAACGAGCGATTCACATTCGAAGAACAGGTCGAAGATTATATCGCAGGATTTGGGAACCTAGACGGCAATGGCGCCAGACGCGATCTTATCGGTCTAGAGAGCAGACGTGTTATCACTGGCCGCGAGAGGATCGTCACCAGAAGTAAGACTGTCGGTGCGCGAAACGCGACGAACGTTCTGGCCGCTGATAATGTGTCATCAGATCGTGGTATGTCACCTGACCAGACATCACCTCAGAGACTCAGACAGTTACACACTTCACCCCCTGCGTCATTCTGGTCAGATGCTGACCCAGTGACAGGCAATCAGAACTCCAATGTCCAAGCTCACCTTCCATTTGATACCTGGGTAGATGATCTAGTGAAATTCAGAGAGACTGAGATACCGAGAGTCACACAGGATATGTCAGTAGCAGATGCTTTGTATAGACTTGAAGCGAGCAAGGACACTCCAAGTATTAAACTGTGTAAATTTGATGGTAACCCTCTCATGTATATTGAATTCCTTGAAACTTTTAAGATTCATGTACACGATAAACACCACTTAACCGGTGACATGCGCATGGTACTGCTAAAATCTCACTTAACAGGGGAAGCTGAAAGGACAATCTCAGGTCTGGGTTGTGGGGGTATTATGTACGCAACAGCCTTGAAAATTCTCAAAGAGCAATTTGGTCGATCTAGTGTTATTGCGAGGGCATTCATTAACAAGCTAACAAAGGGGCCAAAACTGACGACCAACAACCGTCAAGGGTTACGCGATTTATCGCATGATATTGTAAATTGTATCGCTGTCCTGCAGCGCATGAGTTTTTTCGCAGATGCAAATGCGACAGAAAGTTTACGTCAGATTGTTATGAGGCTACCAGACTACCTCATAACAAAGTGGAAGAACACCGTCACCGAGGTACGTGATCAGGGTCAAACGCCGACGTTGGAACACATCAGCAAGTTCCTACGTAAGCAAGTCAAATCTGCTTTTGACCCGGATTTTGGAGATCTAGAAATTAGCCGCAAATCCGAATGGAAGAGTGATCAGAGTAAACATCGCCGACAAGGCATACATTCCGCTCAGAATGTATCGGCCCATGGAAAGAAACCACTCAAATGTTATGTGTGTGGGGACAGTCACCGAGTCACAGACTGTTCAACGTTCAATGACTCATCTGTTGCTGAGAAAATACAGCTTGTGAAGGACAATAGACTTTGTTTCGGGTGTTTCATAAAAGGTCGCGTGACTAAAGACTGTCGGTCCAAAAAGACATGTGGCAAGAATGATTTCACCAAGACCCATCATCCGTCGCTTCACTTCGACCCACCCAGCGCCAGTGGAGCAACCTCAACTTTGGACAAGGATGGAATACTGTCTGTTGTTAGGGCTCGCTTTCGATCAGCAAATGGGCGCATTAGAGAAGGCAACGTTCTCGTTGACAGTGGGGCCGGAACCACAATAATAAGGAAAGGCATTAGGCCTGCAGGGAAAGCGGCAAGGACTCCAGTTATCTGTAGTAGGTGGTGGGAAATTAGACCAGAAGGACAGTCGGCGAGTGAAATTTTGGATTTCATCGACACAGGGCGGTGAGGAGTTTCAGGTTGAAGCTCATGAAATCAACAAAACAGTTGTTAGTGTTCCTCCGCTAGACCGGCCATGACTGTCCTCGTTTCCACACTTGTCGGACATAGAATTCTCTCACAAGGCAGGTCCAATCGACTTGATACTTGGAGTGCAGTACAGTCATCTGCACGTGGAAGATTCCGCAGGGACTTCCCTTTGAACCTGTGGGAAAACGAACCAGATTGGGATGGTTTGTCATCGGGGCTGACAATAAAAGTAGATCAGCCATTTGTTCCGTCAACTTCGTTGAGAAAGTCGACATGAGTATGTTCTACAGTCTCGAGACACTGGGTGTCCGTGCACCCGATTGTTCCTGTCCAACACGCATTATGTCACGTGATGATAAGAAAGCCATGAACATGTTTGAATCCTCATGTCACAAGGAAGGTGACAGGTATTTGATCGGTCTTCCGTGAAAAAAGGATCCGTAGCTCCTACCAAACAGCTATAGTCTCGCAGAAAAGAGGCTACAGTCTCTGGAAAGAAGTCTCTTGAAAACCCCAGATAAAGCAGACATGTACAGCAAGGTCATTGAGCAATATGAACGTAACCAATGGGCAGTGCCGCTGACTAGCGAAGAACTCAAGTCGGATGTCAAACCTGTATATTACTTAACACACCATGGGAAACTCAGCACACCACTGAGAGTAGTCTTTAACCCAGCCTGCCAATTTAATGGAGTATCCCTGAACTCGTTTCCCCACAAAGGACCTTGTCTCATCGGAGATCTTTTATGAGTACTACTACGTTTCAGAGAAGAGCGAGTGGCCTTTGTAGGAGACATCTCGAAGATGTTTCTGCATATTCTTCTGAGTGAGCAAGATTCTCAAGTCCATCGATTCCTATGGCGAGGTCTGGATGTCTCAAGGGATCCAACTGTATATCGCTTGACTCGTGTCACATTCGGTGACAAACCATCGCCAGATATGGCCAGTTTCGTAATGCTCAAACTTGCAGAAGAATTTAAGGATACTTACCCAGATGCCGTTGTTGTTCTCCAGCGAGACCGCTACATGGATGACTTGATTCATTCCTGCAAAACACCTGTCGAAGCACGTGAACGAATGGAACACCTGGATAAGATCCTGGCTAGCGGTAGCTTTGCCATCAAGGAGTGGTTCTACTCGTCTGCAGAAACCCAGATGAATCTTCAGCGGGGTAAATCCGAATCTGTACCTGAAAAATCTCGTCTGAACGAACAGGACATTGAGCAAGTTCCAGGCATCAGTTTGGACAATACTGAAAACAAAACTCTAGGTGTCTGTTGGAACTTCGGTAGTGATACGATACACTTCCAGGTCAAGGACCTTGATGAGGACATACTTACGAAGAGGGCGGTCCTTTCCAAGATTTCCATGTTGTATGATCCTCTTGGATTAGCTTCGGTTGTTACAGTAAGAGCCAGAATTGCCATGCAGGCGATCTGGAGACTGAAGAACCTCCAGTGGGACGACCCACTTCCTGATGAACTGTACAAAACCTGGCATGGTCTGTTTCATGACTTGAAGAAACTCGAAACGGTGCAATTTCCAAGGTGTCTCAAACCCAAGATGACAACTGGGGAATCTGAGTTGCATGTCTTTGCTGACGCAAGTGCTGTGGCCTATGGGGCAGTGGCCTATGTACTGTTGCCAACATCGGAAGGACCAAGTGTTAGATTGGTCTCCGCGAAAGCTAGGGTGCCACCCCTTCAGCAAACAACTATTCCAAGATTGGAGCTTATGGCTGCACTCGTTGCATGCAGACTAGCCAAAACCATAACTGATGAACTGACAGAGAAGCCGAAGGTAACCATTTGGACGGACTCTCAAATTGTCCTTCACTGGATCCAGTCCGAGTCCATTGTTCTGAAAACTTTCGTCGGTGTCAGAATTTCTGAAATTCAGTCCACATAGGATCCGTCACACTGGATGTATGTTCCCACAAGTATGAATCCTGCAGACGACCTGAGCAGAGGTCTCGACGGTGGAAAAAGGGCGCGTTCCTCAGTGAACCAAAGGACAGATGGCCAGAGCAGCCATCTCCTCATACTCCTACAGAGGATGTTGAGAAGAAGAAACTAAAACCGTTTTTAGTACTGTTAAGACGTCACCATCGATTGATTGTCGCGCATTCTCCAGCTGGCAGAAACTACTGAGAGTTACTACATGCTGTTTACGATTTGTGTACAACCTGAAATGCAAGATTGTAGACGCATCCGAGATGACCGAAGGATCTCTCCAGCCCTCTGAGCTGGAAAGCGCTGAAAATTTATGAATTCGCCAGGCGCAAGATGATGTTCCAGACTGGAATGAGAGGTGTAGGGATTTGGCTCATTTCGTGGACAGTGGAATTATTCGAGTAGGAGGTAGACTAGACCGATCGTCTTTGCCCTTCGAACAGGTTCACCCGATACTGCTCCCGGCCTCAAGCCATGTGTCAAAGTTGATCATGAGGGACATTCACAAAAGAGCAGGACATCCAGGATGTGAAAGGACTTTGTGCGAGAGTAGGCGAACTTACTGGATTGTGAACGGTCATAACCTAGCCCGAGAAACTGTTAGAAACTGTTTGATTTGTCGCAAGCTCAGACAACCAGCTCATGCAACCCTGATGGCAGATCTGCCACCAGAGAGACTTCGAACATTTTCTCCTGTTTTCATGACAACCGGAGTTGATCTGTTCGGGCCTTTCAGACTCAAATATGGAAGGAACCAGACTTCCTCCAAGCCCTTCGACGATTCGTTGCACAACATGGATGGCCGACGACCATCATTTCTCATAACGGAACATCCTTCATCGGTGCGCAAGGAGAACTCAAGAAGCTTGTCCAAGATGGCCGTAAGCAAATTGAGCATTTTGCCATGTTACACAAGGTGCAGTGGTTCGTCATCACCCCCACTGAGCCCTCATCAGGCAGGCTTCTACGAAAGCCTTATTAAATAAACCAAACGCGCCATCCAAGTAGCCGTGGGACAGCAAACATTGCCGTGGAATGAAATGTCAACAGTGTTCGTGGAAGTCAAATGTTTGGTAAATTCCAGACCACTGGGATACTCGTCGAACGATCCTAATGATCTGCAACCACTGACACCGAACCACTTTCTACTTGGGCGGGCAACTGCTGAAATACCACAGGGGCTCTTTGAAGAAACAAGGAACCTTCTGTGGTCAACCAAATTTGGAAACGCTTTGTTCGGGAAAACCTACTGACTTTAACTCGACGAGCGAAATGGGTATTGAAAGGGCGACAACTAAGAGTCGGAGACATTGTCTTACTTACCGATACATCTGTTAAGCGAGGTAACTGAGATCTCGCACGCATAACCAATGTGTTTCCTGGACGTGACGGTGTAGTCAGGAACGTGGAAGTCAAAACAAAATCGGGCATGTACAGGCGATCGGTCCAGCGCTGTTGTCCAATTCTGGAAGCGACTCACGACTAGCTCCCAATTTCTGGGCCCCCGAGTTATTGTGCGCTTTATCGACAAAACCGTACAGCAATAACTAAGTGATCCCTCACGTGAAGCGGCGAACTGACCGCTCCCCGTGTGACGTAATACGACTTTCGCCCAGAACTTTTGTGAACCACCGGTGTCGAGTGAGACACGTAAACGATGATATTGTGAGATTTTCGACTGATGCGACAATATCACGGAGATCCACTCTTCAGGTACTGTTCATACATTATCCGGAAAGTGAAATTTACTGTTTGTAATGTATGAATAAATTTATTTTCTGCCAAGTATCTAGTTGATCTCCACTTCCCACCTAATTTGTGTGGACCAGTCCATTATGTGTAGGGGTGTTGTTGTTAACATGTCTGATATATGTGATGAATCCCGTCTCAGTGAACATTAATAGATCGCTTAAACTTAATCAGAGACTATAATTTACTGAATTGATTAATGCTCACAAATATACGATGTGTGAGTAGATTTCGAACTCTTACATCATACATAGTACACTCATCGAACGTAAACATTCCAGTGCTAGTTTTAGAAACCTTGCAATGTCATGCAATGTGTGAATTTGATGTTTACAAATTTATGCTCTCTTGTCTAATCGATTTAATTTGGTGAGAGAAATTCATTGATTGTTTGCAATTTGTTTACTATTCGATCACATGCAAATTTATTGATTGTTGTATTGCTTCAACATATAGTAATGAGGAAAATGATTAGTTTGAATATGAACGAATTTGATCGGATGCCATGAGATAATTTAAGATTATGTTGAGATTAACGTAATAGTTCATTGGGTAATTAATTTGATTATCAATTTCATTGTTATAACAGAAATACGTGGTTTTATATAAAGGCTTAAAACTCAGATTTCTTTATGAATATTATTATGAAAGACTGTTCAACGATAAATTTACCATCCCGACTTTAAAATAGTACATGATACTATATACTTACCAACATGGACTAAAATCGTCATTGACCCTTATTATGTAATCTGTAATTGTGTTCATTTTTACTGATTCTGATTTATTTTGTAATATTTCAGAACGCTGCTGTTTATGCTGTTCACGCTGTTTACGGTGTAAATACAGTGTTAAAAGAAATCTCCGTAGTGTGTTGTTTTTCGATCTTGCCCACGATCATACCACCCGCCTGTATTAACGAGCTAGCCATACCTGTGCTAAAACCATACAGAACATACATGTAAAACCAATTTAGCGTGGATAGCCATTAGTAACAAACATCACAATGGAAATTAAGTTAGGAACGACTTTTACCAATTTTGACCTTATTTAACCTCAAAAGTGACCCCGAAATGACCTTTAACGTCCAAAATCCGGGTGGTATCCCATCCCACCTTGAACTCCGCAATGGATGTTTTCTCGGTAGAGAAACGGTAGGAATATGCCGAGGTTCACAAAGATGTGATCACATGTGCAACTCAATGTGACGTACAGTTTTAAGCCTCATCTGCAATTTGAAATATCAGATTTATTAGAACTGAAAAATCACAGCTTACAAAATCCACAAAGATCCGCTGTCCAATTTCTAAACAATGTAGTTCGTGGGCTCCGATCATGAAGTGATTAACTCCGATCTGAGTCCGAATGGTTGGCATGGTAAGGTTGAATGTTGATAGTTTAATTTTCACCTCCTACGTCAGTAGTATATAAACGGCATTACAGCGCGTATTGACCTACTTTTTTGTTCCTCCCTGGGGCGTATTTGGGGCGGAACTTGATCACGTCACGATCATGTGATCGTTGGAGGAAAACTACCTCCAGCACAAGAGAGCTCCATGCTCTGGGTGACTATAGTTCCGGCAACCTGTAACCTTTGTATTCCTCCGCGGTGATGCGGTCTGGCGGTGATTCGGTAGCGGAAAAAAGCTTCCGCGGAGAAAAAGTAGTCCCTAGATAAAATGGTCCGATTGGGTCGAGTGAGGTATCAAAGTGAAGCTTAGGTGAAGGGGCATCTAATGGGCTGGGTGTGGGATTGAGATATCGGCATTGTGCGCATGCACGGTGGCCCAAGGGTATGAAAATAGACGTTTTGGAGCTAGGGGAGCCCCTAATGGTCCAATGGGATCGAGTGAGGTATCAAAGTGAAGCATTCGTGAAGGGGCCTCTGATGGGCTGGGTGTGGGGTTGAAGTATCGGCATTCTGCGCATGCGCGGTGGCCGAAGGGTATGGAAATAGACGTTTTGGAGCTAGGGGAGCCCCTAATGGTCCAATGGGGTCATATGAGGTACCAATGTGAAGCATTCATGAAGGGGCATCTAATGGGTTGGGTGTGGGGTTGAAATATCGGCATTCTGTGCATGCGCGGTGGCCAAAGGGTATGAAAGTAGCTGTTTTGGAGCTAGGGGAGCCCCTAATGGTCCAATGGGGTCGAGTGAGGTATCAAAGTGTAGCATTCGTGAAGGGGCATCTGATGGGTTGGGTGTACGGTAGGAATATCATTCTGCGCATGCGCAGACGCAATGCGGAGCTCTCGTCCAATCAGAAGCGAGTATTTCAAATCCGTCACAGAGCTCTCAGCCAATCAGAAGCGAGTATTTTGCCCCGGTGCATTATGGGCCATATCCAAGATGGCGGCACGTATGTTCAAGATGGCGGCACATCCGGTGTCGAAAACTGGCCATTTCGTCGGGATGTGGTCACCTAGTGTCGAAAACTGGGCCTTGTATGGGTCCTGCTAGACGTTTTGGAGCTAGGGGAACCTCTAATGGGTCGATGGAGTTGTATGAGGTATCAAAGTGAAGTATATTTCAAGCATGGGTGGGTGCATGTAAAATTTTTCCTGAAAAAATACGGAACACGGAATTTATCCTAAATTACGTGAAAATGCCTATATGGGGTATGGGGGGTATAGGACCATCCTGGGAAACCTACTTCTCGACATTTGCGGTATAGGTTGTGGTGTCTCGTTTTCTTAGTCTCGTCAAGACAAACATGATAGGAAGTGTCCCGCAGCGAATCGGTGAAATTTTTGAAAAAGTACGATATAGCCCCATATAGTCCCTTACTGCGGGTATAGGATCAATGTTTGTCCCCCTGGGAAACGTACTTCTATACATTTGCGGTAGGGTTGTGGGGTCTCGTTTTCTTAGTCTCGTCATTTAGAACATGATAGGAAGTGTCCCGGCACGAATCGGTGAAATTTTTGAAAAAAGTCACCGAGCCCCATATAGTTCCATACTGGGGTATAGGATCAATGTTTGTCCCCCTGGGAAACGTACTTCTATACATTTGCGGTAGGGTTGTGGGGTCTCGTTTTACTCGTCTCGTCATGTAGAACATGATAGGAAGTATCCCGGCACGAATCGGTGAAATTTTTGAAAAAGTACGATATAGCCCCATATAGTCCCATACTGGGGGTATAGGATCAATGTTTGTCCCCCTGGGAAACGTACTTCTATACATTTGCGGTAGGGTTGTGGGGTCTCGTTTTACTCGTCTCGTCATTTAGAACATGATAGGAAGTGTCCCCGTGCGAATAGGTGAAATTTTTGAAAAAGTACGATATAGCCCCATATAGTCCCATACTGGGGTATAGGATCAATGTTTGTCCCCCTGGGAAATCTACTTCTATACATTTGCGGTAGGGTTGTTTGGATTTGTTTTTCACGTCTCGTCATTTAGAGCACGATAGGAAGTGTCCCGGAGCGAATCGGTGAAATTTTTGAAAAAAGTCACCGAGGCCTGGGTAGGCCCATAGGCCTATACTGCATGGTTATGGGTGTATAGGGCCATACGGGGTGGACATGTTGGAGTCTAGGTGAGTCCCTAATGGTCCAATGGGGTCGAGTGAGGTCTTATTTTGAAGCTCTCGTGGAGGAGCACTTGACTACACTAATGGTTCGTCCGTGTTCAATAGTCTGCGCATGCGCAGCCTGGCCCGTAGTATAGTAAGTATGCATTTTGGGGGGTATGTGGGTGTGTGTTTGGGTTAGAGATGGGCTATTCACGGTACGAATGGGTCGTGTGAGGTATCAATGTGAAGCTTGTGTGGGGTAGAGTCAGAATGGCGTGTTTTTAAATGCATGTCGCGTCAATATGCGCATGCGCAGTCTGGCCGTAGTAGAGAAATCAGGCATTTTGGGGGGTATGTGGGTGTGTGTTTGGGGTATAGATGGGTCAGAATGGGTCGTGGAAGGTGTCAAAGTGAAGCTTGTGTGGGTTAGAGTCAGAATGGTGTGTTTTTAAGTGCAAGTCGCGTTAATCTGCGCATGCGCAGTTGGTTGTAGTAAGTAAAGTGGCCATTTTGGGGCAGTACATGAAGGTATTTGGGGTCGAGATGGGCTATTCACGGTTCGAATGCGTCCTGGAAGGTGTCATCTTGTAGCTCTCGGGGTGTAGACCCCGATTTGAGGGCTGTTCACGTCACCTGTGACGTCATCGGTGACGTCATCAGTACGAGTAGTAAGTAAAGTGGGTATTTTGGGGCAGTGAAAGGAAGGTATTTGGTGTAGAGATGGACCATCCTTGGTCCGAATGCGTCCTGGGAGGTGTCATTTTGTAGCTCTCGGGGTGTACACCCCGATTTTGGGGCTGTTCACAGCATCTGTGACGTCATTGGTGACGTCATCAGTACGAGTAGTAGCGAAAGTGTGCATTTTGGGGCATTGAAGGAAGGTATTAGGGGTAGGGATGCTTCATCCTCCGTCCGAATGCGTCGTGTGGGGTGTCATCTTGTAGTTTTCGGCGTGCAGACCTCGATTTGAGGGCTGTCCACAGCATCTGTGACGCCATTGGTGACGTCATCAGTAGGAGTAGTAGCGAAAGTGAGCATTTTGGGGCAGTGAAGGATGGTATTTGGTGTAGAGATGGACCATCCTTGGTCCGAATGCGTCATGGGAGGTGTCATGTTGTAGCTCTCGGGGTGTAGACCCCAATATCAGGGATAGCCACAGCATCTGTGACGTCATTGGTGACGTCATCAGTACGAGTAGTAGCGAAAGTGGGCATTTTTTAGCAGTGAAGGATGTTACTTGGTGTAGACATGGACCATCCGCGGTGCGAATGCGTCGTGTGAGGTGTCATCTTGTAGCAACGCCCACCAACGCCATTCTGAATGCTTCAACGCCCTGGTGAAATAGCTCAGAAGCTCTGATATTCCATGGAATTGTCACTAATTCTTCGAAATGCAGTGACGCCCGTCAACGCCCGTCGTTACACCTTAACACTCTAACATAACGCCATGATATAGACCGGAGAGAGAACAGCAACAGCAACAACAACAACAAGGATGACACATGAGAGAACAACAACAACAAGAAGTTTTTTCATATAGTTTATTTTCCCCAATGTTACATCATACCCACGCAGGGGGAGCCGCGTTGGGTATGTTTACAACTCAAGAACACTCTTGCCCAATCAGAGGCCACCATCTGTATCTGTTATATTCGTTCCTGTCCGTTAGATGTATTCTTGTCCAATCAGAAGTCTCCATTTCAGAAAGTTCCATCTTCGGCCATGTTCGCTCTGAACCGTTTATTCTAATCATCGGCGGGCAGGCCAGGATACCGTTGAGGCAACATATCCTCAGATAGTTGTTTGCGCATTCTGAGTATTCATCAGTGCACGAGTGACGCATTCAACCGATGGCAGTGGTGGATCAGCTTGATAAGGAAAAACGTAACATTGGTCACCCTCTTCACTGTCCACTTGGTGTTGGGTCGTTGTTGCTGGGCCCATCCCAAGACATCCAATTGTTCCACTTGGTCCAGCATCATCTCTAGTGACCTCCGGTCATTGATGGTAAACGGTTGGTCGTACACTGGGTGGAGGGCACTGGAATAGAAATAGCGCAATTCACCCGTCACCTTATGGCATAAGATGTACCCAAATGCTACATTTAATGTGAAGGCCGTAGGTTGGTCATTGAAGATGGTTTCCACGTAGCTGCGTAGACGGGTGAGCTTGGTCAGTGGGAAATTGTAGATATCTTGAATAGGGTGATGACGGTAGAAACAGTGCCGTCATGGTCCAATGGCGCCGAGAGATGTCACTCTCTGGATGATATTCGGGTAAGAGATCGCTGGGAACATTTATGGGCTCGTCCAGAAAATGTTCGATGTATGACGTATGACTCGAAACCGTAACGGTGGGGTCCGGCTGGAAATCCAGGCACTTCCCAACTGTGGGTATAGGCGGGCTCTCCGTCATCGCATCACCAGTGGTGTTCGTCTCCCCGGGCTTATCTTCACTGGGTCTGACCTTCCACGGCTCCTCTTCAGTAGGAAGTTGTCGCCAGAACCGTGGAGACGGGACATGACTCAAACGCTGATGCCGTCTTAACTGACTGCGTCGTTTGAAGAGTTCACCACAATCCTTACATTGTTCCGTCGTGCCCTCGTGGACCGAGCGTTCGTGGCGCAGTAAATGATCCTCCCGATTAAATGACCGTGCGCAGGTTATACAAGTATGTCGTGCACCGTTGTGGATGGAGGCCTCGTGGCGTCGTAAATCTTCTGGGCGAGTAAATGACTTCTGGCAAGTTGTGCAAGTGAACAGCTTGGTGGTTGATAGAGTGTCTGATGAAACGGCAAGGCCGCTTCCCTTTTATAGCACGCTAGCTGTTGATCTATTTTTAGCACACTCAGTTCAACTATCTACCGGATGTAGACTGTTTCTAATCGTCATCGGGCAGGCCAGGATACCGTTGAGGAAACATATCCTCAGTTGTTTGTGCATTCTGAGTATCTATCAGTGCATGGGTGAATACTTTCATCCGATGGGGGTGGTGGGTCAATTTAACCACGAAGAACGTAACATTGGTGACCCTCTCCACTATCCACTCGGTGTTGGGACGCTGTTCATAGGCCCATTCCAAGTAATCCACAGTGTCCAGTTGGGCCAGCATCGTCTCTAGCGACGCCCGATTGGTGATTGTGAAAGGATGGTCGTACACTGGGTTGATGGCACTGGAATAGAAATAGTACAATTCACGCGTCATCTTATGGCATAAGATGTACCCAAATGCTACATTTAATGTGAAGGACGTAGGTTGGTCATTGAAGATGGCTTCCACGTAGCTGCGTTGACGGGCGAGGTCGGTCAGTCGGAAATTGTACAAGTTCAATATAGGGCGATGACGGTGGAAGCAGTGTCGGATCATGGACCAATGGCGTCGATACATCTCACTCACTGGATGATCTTCGGGTAAGAGATCGCTGGGAATATCCACCGCATCTTCCAGAAAATGTTCGTTGTTGTCAGGCGTATGACTGGAAACAGTAATGCTAGGGACCGGTTGGATATCTAGGCTCTTCTGAGCTGTGGGTATAGGCGGGCTCTCCGTGATCGCATCACCAGTGGCATTCTTCTCCCCGGGTTCATCTTCAGTGGATCTGTCCCTCCTGGGTGCCTCTTTAGTGGAAAGTTGTCCCTCATGCCGTGGTGACGGACCATGAATCAAACGCTCATGCCGTTTCAACTGACTGGGTCGTTTGAAGAGTTGACCACATTCTTCGCATGGACGCTTGGGTGGCCCATGAATTGAACGTTCATGGCGCTGTAAATGATCTGGGCGCTGAAACGACAGTGTAGGCCTGCCTACATATCGTACAGCTATACCGGGCGGTTCCATCGTGCTTGGTAGCCTCATGGCGGCGCAAGTCGTGCCGGCGAGTGAATGATTTCGAGCACGCAGTACAAGTGAACATCTTGGTGGTTGACAGAGTGTCTGATGAAACGGCCAGGCCGTTTCCTTTTTATAGCAAGCTAGCTGTTGATCTATTTTTAGCACAATCAGTTCAACAGCACAGCACAACAAGGCGTGTGTGTATGTGTGTGCTTGCGAGTGTGTTTCTTGGATCGGAGCTCTTGGAGCTCAAAGCCTGTGGAGCTCAGAGCTCGGAAGTGACATTTGCATATGACCTCTGTGAGGTAACTTCCGCTTCCGTTCACGTGACCGGAACTGACCTTTGATCCCAGCGCGCGCTGATTTAAAGACTCTACCACCACCACACACACCACCACCGACTCCACCAACACCACCGCCGCACACCACCAACACCACCACCAACACCACCAACGCCACCAACGCCACCAACGCCACCACCAACGCCACCAACGCCACCACCGGGCGTTGACGGGCGTCAACGCCCGGTGGTAGTGGTGGTGGTGGTGGTGGTGGTGGTGGTGGCCGGAACTGACCTTTGACCCCGGCGCGGTGGAAACCTTTACACCGCGCGCGCCGGGGTCAAAGGTCAGTTCCGGCCACCACCACCACCACCACCACCACCACCACCACCACCACCGGGCGATGACGCCCGGTGGTGGCGTTGGTGGCGTTGGTGGTGGCGTTGGTGGCGTTGGTGGTGATGTTGGTGGTGTGCGGTGGTGGTGTTGGTGGAGTCGGTGGTGGTGTGTGTGGTGGTGGTAGAGTCTTTAAATCAGCGCGCGCCGGGGTCAAAGGTCAGTTCCGGTCACGTGAACGGCAGCGGAAGTGACCTCACAGAGGTCATATGCAAATGTCACTTCCGAGCTCTGAGCTCCACAGGCTTTGAGCTCCAAGAGCTCCGATCCAAGAAACACACTCGCAAACACACACACACACACACGCCTACATCCGGGTTCTTGTCGCTGACGTCCAAGTTGAACTGATTGTGCTAAAAATAGATCAACAGCTAGCTTGCTATAAAAAGGAAACGGCCTGGCCGTTTCATCAGACACTCTGTCAACCACCAAGATGTTCACTTGTACTACGTGCTCGAAATCATTCACTCGCCGGCACGACTTGCGCCGCCATGAGGCTACCAAGCACGATGGAACCGCCCGGTATAGCTGTACGATATGTAGGCCTACACTGTCGTTTCAGCGCCCAGATCATTTACAGCGCCATGAACGTTCAATTCATGGGCCACCCAAGCGTCCATGCGAAGAATGCGGTGAACTCTTCAGACGACCCAGTCAGTTAAAACGGCATGAGCGTTTGATTCATGGTCCGTCACCACGGCATGAGGGACAACTTTCCACTGAAGAGGCACCCAGGAGGGACAGATCCACTGAAGATGAACCCGGGGAGAAGAATGCCACTGGTGATGCGATCACGGAGAGCCCGCCTATACCTACAGCTCAGAAGAGCCTAGATATCCAGCCGGTCCCTAGCATTACTGTTTCCAGTCATACGCCTGACAACAACGAACATTTTCTGGAAGATGCGGTGGATGTTCCCAGCGATCTCTTACCCGAAGATCATCCAGTGAGTGAGATGTATCGACGCCATTGGTGCATGATCCGACACTGCTTCCACCGTCATCGCCCTATATTGGACTTGTACAATTTCCGACTGACCGACCTCGCCCGTCTACGCAGCTACGTGGAAGCCATCTTCAATGACCAACCTACGTCCTTCACATTAAATGTAGCATTTGGGTACATCTTATGCCATAAGATGACGCGTGAATTGTGCTATTTCTATTCCAGTGCCATCAACCCAGTGTACGACCATCCTTTCACAATCACCAATCGGGCGTCGCTAGAGACGATGCTGGCCCAACTGGACACTGTGGATCCCTTGGAATGGGCCTATGAACAGCGTCCCAACACCAAGTGGATAGTGGAGAGGGTCACCAATGTTACGTTCTTCGTGGTTAAACTGACCCACCACCCCCATCGGATGAAAGTATTCACCCATGCCCTGATAGATACTCAGAATGCGCAAACAACTATCTGAGGATATGTTTCCTCAACGGTATCCTGGCCTGCCCGATGACGATTAGAACAAAACGGTTCAGAGCGAACATGGCCGAAGATGGAACTTTCTGAAATGGCGACTTCTGATTGGACAAGAGTAGCCGAGAATACATCTAACGGACAGGAACGAATATGACAGATGCAAATGGTGGCCTCTGATTGGACAAGAATCTTCTTGAATTGTAAATATACCCAACGCGGCTCCCCCAGCGTGGGTATGATGTAACATTGGGGAGAATAAACTATATGAAAAAATTTTTCTTGTTGTTGTTGTTCTCTCATGTGTCATCCTTGTTGTTGTTGCTGTTGTTGTTCTCTCTCCGGTCTATATCATGGCGTTATGTTAGAGTGTTAAGGTGTAACGACGGGCGTCGACGGGCGTCACTGCATTTCGAAGAATTAGTGACAATTCCATGGAATATCAGAGCTTCTGAGCTATTTCACCAGGGAGTTGAAGCATTAAGAATGGTGTTGATGGGCGTTGCTACAAGATGACACCTCACACGGTCCATTTGGACCGCGGATGGTCCATCTCTACACCAAATAACATCCTTCACTGCTAAAAAATGCCCACTTTCGCTTCTACTCGTACTGATGACGTCACCAATGACGTCACAGATGCTGTAAATATCTCTCAAATTTGGGTCTATACTCCGAGAGCTACAACATGACACCTCCCATGACGCATTCGCAACGCGGATGGTCCATCTCTACACCAACCAGACCCAATCAAATGGAAAAGCCAGCCAATTCCAAGGCAGACGAGCAATCGTTGAAGATTGACGAAAAGGTGTCGGTTCCCGCTCGACTCCCCAAACGAGTTACCAAAACATACCCGCCCATAACTATGGAAATGATAGATGATTTCTTCAGTGTGGGTTATAGCTCAACCAGGGGAGAGCCCGGAGATCTCCGCTACCATCGCCAGCTATGCCTGACCTGCCTTGAAGGTGTATCCTTGGCCGGATGTGATCTTTGCATGAGGAGAGAGGAAATTTTCCAGTGGGCGAAGTGAATTGAACATCCGGGCACTTTTACATCCGGGGACTTTTACATCCGGGTACATTCGGGTTCTTGTACATCCGGGATCTTGTCGCTGACGTGTGCGCCTACATCCGGTAGGCAGTTGAACTGAGTGTGCTAAAAATAGATCACCAGCTAGCGTGCTATAAAAGGGAAACGGCCTTGCCGTTTCATCAGACACTGTCAACCACCAAGATGTTCACTTGCACAACTTGCCAGAAGCAGTTTACTCGTCTAGATAATTTACGACGCCACGAGGCCTCCACCCACAACGATGCTCGGTATACATGTACAACCTGCGCACGGTCGTTCAATCGGGAGGATGTTTTACTGCGCCATGAACGTTCAATTCATGGGCCACCCAAGCGTCCATGCGAGGATTGTGGTCGGCTTTTCAAACGACCCAGTCAGTTGCTGCGACACCAACGTTTGATTCATAGTTCATCACCACGGTATGAGCGACAACCTTCTACTGAAGAGGAGCCGTGGAAGGTCCGACCCAGTGAAGATAAGCCCGGGGAGACGAATGCCACTGGTGATGCGATGACGGAGAGTCTGTCAATACCCACAGTTCAGAAGAGCCTGGATATCCAGCCGGACCCCAACATTACTGCTCCCAGTCATTCGCCTGACAACATCGAACATTTTATGGTCGAGCCCATAAATGTTCCCAGCGATCTCTTACAGGACAACCATCCAGTGAGTGACGACGATCGGGGTCATTGGTCCATGACACGGTGCTGTTTCCACAAACATCGCCCTATTCAAGATATCTACAATTTCCCACTGACCAAACTCACCCGTTTACGCAGCTACGTGGAAGCCATCTTCGAAGATCAAACTACGGCCTTCAAATTGAATGTCGCTTTCGGGTACATCTTACGTCACAAAAGGACGGACCAGTTACGGTATTATTACCCCAGTGCCAACAACCTTGTGTTTGACCTGCCGTTTACCATCATTCACCGGGCGTCGCTAGAGATGATGCTGGCCCAAGTGGAACAATTGGATGCCTTGAGATGGGCACATCGTCAACGCCCCAACACACAATGGGTGGTAAACAGGGTAACCAATGTTACGTTTTCCCTTACCAAGACGACCAACCACCTCCATCGGGTGAATGCGTCACCCATGCACTGATGAATACCACAACATGCCGTACATACTCTCTATGTCTACATGCTGATCGTTGACTTGAGCTCAGTAAACACTTGTGCCTGATGTGACGATGCGTTGAATAATAAAACATGGTGTTTTGATATTTCAATTTGTTTTGCTGTGAACATACTAAACATACCCAGGGCGGCTCCCCCAGCCTGGGTATGATGTAAAATTTGGGGATAATAAACTATATGACAAAAACTTCTTGTTGTTCTCTCATGTGTCATCCTTGTTGTTGTTGTTCTCTCTCCGGGGCTCTTAGAACTCGGCGCATGCACACACGCACACACACGCATGAGACGCATACACACACACGTACACGAAAGCACACATGCACACAGACACACAGACGCATACACACACACACATGCACGCACACACACACACACACAGACGCATACACACACACACACACACACACACACACACAGACGCATACACACACACATGCATACTCATTGCGCAATGCGCCGCAAGGTCAATGGGGCTCGACATGCGCTTTCATACTACTATTCCATCCTTCACTGCCCCAAAATGCCCACTTTCGCTACTACTCGTAATGATGACGTCACTGATGACGTCACAGATGACGCGGACATCCCTCAACTCGGGATCTACACCCTAAGCGCTACAAAATGACACCTCCCACGACGCATTCGGACCAAGGATGGTCCCTCCCTACCCCAAACATACACCCACATAGCCCCAAAATGTCCACTTTCGCTACTACTCGTACTGATGACGTGATCGATGACGTCACAGATGACGCGAACATCCCTTAAATCGGGATCTACACCCCGAGAGCTACAAGATGACACCTTACACGACGCATTCAGACCAAGGATGGTCCCTCTCTACCCCAAATACCTACCTGCACTGCCCCAAAATGTCCACTTTCGCTACTACTCGTACTGATGACGTCACTAATGACGTCACAGATGACGCGAACATCCCTTAAATCGGGATCTACACCCTAAGCGCTACAAAATGGCACCTCACACGACCCATTCGGACCAAGGATGGTCCCTCTCTACCCCAAATTCATTCCTTCACTGCCCCAAAATGACCACTTTCGCTACTACTCGTACCAATGATGTCACCAATGACGTCACAGATGAAGCGGACATGCCTCCAATCGGAATGTACACCCCGAGAGCTACAACATGACACCTCACACAACGCATTCGGACCAAGGATGGTGCATCTATACCCCAAACACACACCCACATAGCCCCCCAAATGACCACTATAATTACTACAACCAACTGCGCATGCGCAGATTGACGCGACTTGCATTCAAAAACACGCCATTCTGACTCTAGCCCACACAAGCTTCACATTGATACCTTCCACGACCCATTCGAACCGTGAATAGCCCATCTCTATCCTGAACACACACCCACATACCCCCCAAAATGCTTACTTTCCATACTACGGGCCAGGCTGCGCATGCGCAGACTATTGAGCACGGACGAACCATTAGTGTAGTCAAGTGCTCCTCCACGAGAGCTTCAAAATAAGACCTCACTCGACCCCATTGGATCATTAGGGGCTCACCTAGACTCCAACATGTCCACCCCGTATGGCCCTATACACCCATAACCATGCACTATAGGCCTATGGGCCTACCCAGGCCTCGGTGACTTTTTTCAAAAATTTCACCGATTCGCTCCGGGACACTTTCTATCGTGTTCTACATGACGAGACGTGAAAAACAAATCCAAACAACCCTACCGCAAATGTCGAGAAGAAGGTTTCCCAGGGGGACAAACATTGATCCTATACCCCCAGTATGGGACTATATGGGTCTCCCTGAACTATTTCCAAAAATTTCAACGATTCGCTTCGCGACACTTCCCATCATGTTCTACATGACGAGACGAGAAAAACGCGACCCCACAACCTATACCGCAAATGTCGAGAAGAAGGTTTCCCAGGATGGTCCTATACCCCATATAGCCAGTATGGGACTATATGGACTATATGGTACTTTTTCAAAAATTTCACCGTTTCGTGCCGGGACACTTCCTATCATGTTCTAAATGACGAGACTAAGAAAACGAGACCCCACAACCTATACCGCAAATGTCGAGAAGTAGGTTTCCCAGGATGGTCCTATACCCCCCATACCCCATATAGGCATTTTCCCGGATTTTTAGATAAAGTCCGTATTCCGTATTTTTTCAGGAAAATTTTTACATACACCCACCCTGGAACTAGGGGGAGATAACTCTATTGATAGGCAAGCCCCGTTAAGCCCGGCGACCTATATATCCCCATATCCCATATAAGCATTTTCCCAGGTTTTTCGATAAAGTCCGTGTTCCGTATTTTTTTTTTTCAGGAAAATTTTACATGCACCCACCCAGTCATAAAATACCCCCTTCACATAGGCTTCACTTTGATACCTCATACAACTCCATCGGCCCATTATTGGCTCCCCTAGATACCAAAACGTCTATTTGCATACCCTTGGGCCACCGCGCATGCGCAGAATGCCGATATTTCAACCCCACACCCAGTCCATCAGATGCCCCTTCACATAAGCTTCACATTGATACCTCATATGCCCCCATTGGACCATCAGGGACTCCCCTAGCTCCAAAATGTCTATTTTCATACCCTTGGGCCACCGCGCATGCGCAGAATGTCGATATTTCAACTCCACACCCAGCCCAGTGATATACCCCTTCACGAATGCTTCACTTTGATACCTCATATGACCCCATCGGACCATTAGGGACTCCCCTCGACACCAAAACGTCTATTTGCATACCCTTGGTCCACCGCGCATGCGCAGAATGCCGATAGTTCAACCCCACACCCAGCCCATCAGATGCCCCTTCACATAAGCTTCACTTTGAGACCTCACTCGACCCCATCGGACCAATAGTGGCTCCCCTAGCTCCAACACGGCTATTTTCATACCCTTGGTCCACACGAGTTGTCTCCCTTGCGTCAGTGTGTGCAGATGGCGCTATGGTTAGGATCGACGCCGTGATGTGGAAAGGGCGTCCCCACACCATCCTGGAGCCGCCATTTTGTTTGTTGATTTTCTGCGGAGATACACGGGACAATAAACAATCGACCCTAGGGTGGTACAGATGCTAGACTGATCCTATTAACATGGTACAACACCTATAGATTATGTTTATTACTAGGACGTCAGCGAAATACTAGTACCCATCCTCCGCATGGCAGAACTGTACAACCCAGAACAAGTCTAGACATGCCTTGATCACGTGATCGTCATGGGAAACCCCCACTGGGGAATCCCTGGGAAACCCCTCCGCAATTTCCTCCGCAAAAATTTTACCCGGGGGAACAAAAAAGTAGGTCAATGGGGTCTGTAATCATCTTTATATACTACTTACCTACGGATCACATGGACAATTTTGGAGAAACGCAATAAATAGTCAGCACTGTAGATATCATTTGACATATCAGGTGATATCAGGTGGGATTGAAACATTAAACCACAATCTTAATATCTTCTTATAGGCGGGCGGCCATGTAAGGTCATAAAATTTCTTTGAAGAAGTTTTGATGATATTTATTGTTAAAAATAGGTACCCATGATAACATAGTTCTTTGTGTGATATGGATCAAGGTAGGAGGGGATACCACCCTGATTGTACGGTAAAATATACCGGTAAGTAGATATCGCTGAGCATTTCCTTTGAACCACTTTCGTTAATATTTCTTCGAACTATCGACAAGAAATCATGTACATTGCTTTTCAATTATTTCAAATGTGTGCTTGATTAATTGATATCATGTATATTCCAAGTGTGCGTCTCAGTGTTATCAAGTTAACATCAAAGCAGAGTCAGGCGAGCAATTGCTGATTACATATATTTTCCCGAAGCGATGAAGTCGGGATCATTAATTGTCTGTGAGCAGAGAACGGTAATTAGTGACATGTGTTCAGATCAAACTGTTAAGTTGTATACGCTGCTGGTCAAAATGCAAATCCAGTTCATATGTTCAGTATCCCCGTTAGCTTTTGATCGTAATACTCACACAGTTATTGGCGAAACTAATATCGTGTTTTGGCTAGTTTTCTGCTACATTTTTGCCTTTTTGTCCCCCGCCGCAACGCGGCCGGGGACTTTAAAATGGTTCTTGATTCTATGTGTCCGTGCATGCACGGACATGTCCGTGCAAATACTTCGTAAGCAATAACTTCTAAATGCTGTGTCGGATTCCCCCGAAATTTGGCATCTGCATTCTTTGCGACAAGACGTCTCTTGGTATTACGTTTCAGCAAGATCCGCCTGTAGGTGGCGCCACTGGGGTCTTGCTTCTATGTGTCCGTGCATTGTCCCCCGCCGCAACGCGGCCGGGGACTTTAAAATGGTTCTTGCTTCTATGTGTCCGTGCATGCACGGACATGTCCGTGCAAATACTTCGTAAGCAATAACTTCTAAATGTTTTGTCGGATTCCTCCGAAATTTGGCATCTGCATTCTTTGCGACAAGACGTCTCTTGGTATTACGTTTCAGCAAGATCCGCCTGTAGGTGGCGCCACTGGGTCTTGTTCCAATCTTTAGTGGATGTTCGTGCAAATGCTTCATAAGCGATAACTCCTAACTGCTTTGTCGGATTCCTCCGAAATTTGGCATCTGCATTCTTTGCGACAAGACGTCTGTTGGTATTACGTTTCAGCAAGATCCGCCTGTAGGTGGCGCCACTGGGTCTTGTTCCAATATTTAGTGCATATCCGTGCAAATACTGCGTAAGCGATAGCTCCTAAATGCTTTGTCGGATTCCTCCGAAATTTGTCATCTGCATTCTTTGCGACAAGACGTCGCTGGTATTACGTTTCAGCAAGATCCGCCTGTAGGTGGCGCCACTGGGTCTTGTTCCAATCTTTAATGCATGTCCGTTCATGTTTGTTCAAATCCTTCGCGAGCGGTAACTTTCGAACAATTTGTCGGATTTCTTCGAAATTTGGTAAATGCATTCCCTGCGACAAAACACCGTTGGTGATGCGTTTCAGCAAAATCCAACCGGAGGTGGCGCCACTAGAGTTCATTCCATTATTCCATGCTGCAAGTGATAACTTAGAAACACTTGGTCGAATTTCTTTGAAATATCCTACATATGTAACTTTCTGGGTAACATGAGAAACGTTGCGGCTCATCGGATTCTTCTCAAATTTGGCATGCATTTACCATGCCAGGAGCTGTTGCTTGAGATTGCCTTTCGCTCACTTGCACTCACAGGTGGCGCCACCTGGTGGCAACATCACAAATTCGTTTCCGTGTAATAACTTGAGAACTGACCATCGGATTCTTCTCAAATTTTGTATGAATGTACCGTGACACAAGATGTCGCTTGATAATGCATTTCACTGACTTGCGCCTAGAGGTGGCGTCACCTCGTGTCAAAATCTAAATTTGGTTTCTGGGCAATAACTTGAGGACCCTCATCGGATTCTTCTCAAATTTGATATGCAGATGTCCCCACGATACCATGTTCCTTGGGATTGTATTTTTCCCGCTTCTGCCTACAGGTGGTGTCTCCTGGTGGACACATTTGTTTCCGGGCAATAATTTGGCAACTGCTCATCAGATTATTCTCAAATTTTGTATTCATATGTGACCCGCCCCAAATAACATGAACACCGGTGGGCATCTAGTACCGGCAATAACTTGAGGACCCCTCTTCAGAGTCTCAAAGTTCATATGCCGATACCATGACATGAGATGTCATTTGGGATTGTGTTTTGCCTGCTTGCACCTACAGGTGGTGACTCCTTGCGGCAAAGTCTAAATTTGGTTTCTGGGCAATAGGTTGAGGATGCCTTCATATTCTTGTCAAATTTAGTTTGCAGATAATATGCCATGAGTTGTCTCTTGGGGTTGCATTTCGGTTACATAATTTTCATGCTACATGGTAAAGAAAATATATTACAGTAGCAATCAACATTCAGTCAGCCATTCGGAGTTGATCTCAAAACCTGGGAAGGTGGAAAGACCCCTCTGCTTCTTACGCCTGTGAAGTAGCTGTTGCCATCCTCATGAATATCTTCTGAAACCGACAGCGCTTATAAATATTGCTGCCATTTTGGCGGGGGACCTAGCATCCTCTGGCTGCTTGTTAGCGTAAAAGTACACACAAATATATTGTTTCGTATCACTTAATTATTTTGTTAGTTTTCTCAGCCATGTTTGCGGTGATCGAGAATGCTGGGCTAGCCAGCAGTAGCCTTCTGGATAGAACAGGATATATTGAAAGTGTCCGGGAACTCCCTGAAGTGCAATTACAGAGGGACAGCTAAATCGAGATCAAGATGCGAGTATCCCCGGGACATTACGTGTGAGAGCGTGAGTTTAATCATGAACCCCAGTCCGAACGCCCGACTTCTTATATTGTACGGCTAAATATACCGGTAAGTAAGTATCGCTGAGCATTCCCTTTGAACCACCTTCGTTGATATTTCTTCGAGCTTCGAAAATCATTCTGCTTCTCAGTTATTTCAAATGTCATCTTGATTAATTAATATCATTTATATTCCAAGTGTGCGAGTGAGTGCTATCAAGTTTACATCAAGGCAGAGTCAGGCGAGGCAGTTGTTGATTACATATATTTTTTCCGAACCGATGAAGTCGGGATCATTAATTGTCTGTGACCAGAGAACGGTACTTAGTGACATGTGGAGGATGAAATCACTATTGTAACCACATCAATTACAACACATATATACGATGTACGATATCGCGTATCATATAATTGGCAATATAAGTCTGTCTCGATCTGCTCATTGATATATCAGCATTTGCCGTTCCAAGCAAAGGACCAATGTTTTGAAGTACAGCAGGCAAATAATGATTGCGGTCACATTTTCTGTATGATTTTCTTTGGAGATAATCTTGTTGATATTAATTTACAGATCAATTACGTCAGAGAGAAAGAAAAAAGTCTGATGTGTTCCTCCTTTATATCATGTTTACATGGTTTTGGAGATATGCACCGGGGTCAATCATTTGTTCGGCACTTATAATAACTTCGGCACGCCTTTCCTTAATCGCTCATGCAGCTTCTTTTTTGTATCGATATTCTAATTTTCCTCGGCTTCAAAACAGTTTCCCGGATGCGTTGAACTTGTAGGGTCTATTGTTATCTCATCAAAAGAGCTAGACGAACAAATGCTTTCGCCGACTTTCGATATTAAGTCTTCGTGCACACGAAAGTGATAAAATTGTTGTATTTTCGTCCAGCTCTCATTCTACACGTTCACCAGTTAACTATGGAACAAATGAACTGTTATACTTTTTTTATAAGTGTTAAAACCCTGTATCATTAATCGTTTATATTGTCAGAATCCGTGTCACTGTTTCAATAGATTGGAAATAATATTTTTTAAAGCTATAATTAAGCAAAAGTTTATGACACATATACTATTAAAAAAAGTCGATTTTATCTACGGATCACATGGACAATTTTGGGGAAATTCAATAAATAGTCAGCACTGTAGATATCATTTGACATATCAGGTGATATCAGGTGGGATTGAAACATTAAACTACAATCTTAATATCTTCTCTTAGACGGGCGGTCATGTAAGGTCATAAACTTGCTTTGAAGAAGTTTTGCTGGCATTTATTGTTAAAAATATATACCCATGATAACATAGTTCTTTGTGTGATAGGGATAAAGTTAGGAGGGGATACCACCCTGATTTTGGGCATTTAAGGTCATTTTAAGATTACTTTTCAAATGAGATCAAAAATGGGTAAAAATAGGTTTTAATTTTAAACTGTACCGTACTAACTGTTACGAATGGGTATCGGAAGCTGAATTAGTTGTATGATGTCTATAATGTGTGGTAGGCATCGCTAACAAGTTAGTTATTGAATTACGATCATCCTGGGGTCATTTTTGGATCATTGAGGTCAAAAATTGATCAAAAATCAGCTATACCTTAATATCCACCTTACAGTTTGCTCCGAATGAGTATCCAGGCTTAATTAGAATTGAGTGTAGACCTATCATCATCAAATACGTCTACTTACTCCCAAACTTCGTTTACTCTGGAAGATTTATTTAACAATCACAAAACGTTTCTCGTGGAAAGAGGTAGTTGTCTTCCAACCAATCATAACGACATACCAAAAGTATACTGGACTCCCAAAATGCATAAATCACCACACAAAGCTAGATTCATAGCTGGTTCTAGAAGCTGCACCACCAAGCTTCTTTCAACCCTATTGACGAGGGCCCTTCAGGAGGTAAAAGCATTTTGGGAAAGGTATTGCGCCACTATTTCTAAAAACTCTGGCGTTGAATGTATGTGGATATTAAAAAACTCAAAATGTCTTACGGAGGAACTTGATGCTAAAGGTCACATACCGTACAGACATGTATCCACATGGGATTTCTCGACTCTCTATACTACAATCCCTCATCAGGACCTTATTCACCGTCTAAGTTCATTAATAGTATCTGGGTTCATGAAAACTGATCGTAGATATATTAATGTCGGAAGCCATAAAGCATTCTTTAGCTCTACTACATACAAGAGATATCATTCATGGGATGTTTCTTTGTTTATAGAGTTGCTTGAATTTCTCATTAAAAATATCTATGTGAAATTTGGCAACACAATATATCAGCAGCATATAGGTATTCCAATGGGTACTAATTGTGCACCCCTGTTGGCCGACCTGTATCTGTTCTCTTATGAATATGACTATATGCAGGCGCTTTCAAAAACCGATCCATTCAAAGCCCGTTCCTTCTCATTCACCAAACGCTATATAGACGATCTTCTCGCTGTGGATAATCGCTATATAAATGACGCAGTGAAGGATATATATCCACCTTCACTGGATTTGAAGGAAACTACAGATAGCCCTACAGGTACATCATATTTAGATCTATATCTCTACAAAAATGAAGCGGGCATTGTCTCTCGTCGACTTTATGACAAAAGAGATTATTACAATTTTGACATCGTAAACTATCCCTTTCTCGACAGTAATATTCCAGTGGGACCTGCATAAGGCGTATACATATCTCGCCTAGTAGCGTTTGCTAGATCCTGTGTTAATTGTGACGATTTCAATCAACGTCACAAAACATTGTTGCAGAAACTTATAAAACAGGGCTATTCCTCCAAGCGCCTCCACTCAAAGTTTCTCAAATTTGGCGACATATCGCATGCTGATATCTATGGCGTTACGTTTCGTAACTTGTGTCTAACTCCGCTTAACCCGGGGCTAGGAGCCGTATGAACCCATGTACTTCAAGATCCCCATGGTGCTCATATGAACAGTCACAATCAAAGCGTGACTGAGATACACCATTCTCTAGATAACGACTTTAGAACGATTATTATGGATTAAGAATACTGATCAGCGATACGGATTTTATATTTTTGGAACATGATGATGTCTTGTCGGCATCATTGAAAACTGTTGACCGCTTCTCTCTTGCAGGAAACTAGCCTATGTTTATGTATACTATGATTGTCTTTTTTGAATTTGGTGCTAATACTGTTATATGGATATGGAATAGGTCTTTGGATTATGGACGCGGATATTCTTTAATGGATGATCGCTGAATTATGAATGACGGACTAGACGCTTGTATATTAATAACACGTTAATTTTTAGAATTAAGATCATTTTAGGGTCATAGTTGGAAAAAACATCATGAAAAATTGGTAAAATCGGTTATGAATTAATATCCACAGTACTAATTATTACGTTAATTATTAATTATTAGTTGCATGAATTGAAGGGTTCACAGAAGTCATAGATAAGACGTTAATTAATAAAATTAAGGTCATTTTAGGGTCGCTTTTGGGTGAAATGAGGTAAAAAATGGATAAAAATTAATATCCACGGTACTAATTGTGATGATTGAGTATACAGGTTTTTTGTAATGTAGGTTTAAGGTAGGCATAGTGACCATTGTATAACCGTTGTGATGTCTGTCGAGGATTATGCAAATAGACTCAAGAATTGATCTAAGATGACCAGCTATAGTTTGAAATACCTCAGTCCTAGCAAATGTCTTCTTCGGGCTGAATTACAATCCCACTGAATTTGACGAATGAAAAGTTTCAGATGACTCTATATGTCCGCCTTCTTGAATTCCTCAATTATATTTTTAACTGTTGATTATATTAATAAAGCCAACTGGACCCGTAAATTTTGTGAATAAGCTTGGTTTTGAGAAATTGTGAATTTCAGCTCCATGTAAACCTGACACTTTGAAATATACGAGCAAAATGATATGAGGCTCAGGTGAACCAATATGGTCACCATTTTTGAATTTAACAATTGTATTCTCACCTGAAGATTATGTCAGCAGAATAAAAATGGACATAAGCTGATAAGCTATGGTGTTGTTTTGCTCAATTTAAACAAGTCAAAACCTAGTCTAAAAATAATGCATTGCATTATACAACTAACATAGAAAAAAAAACAAGAATATACGATAATTCCTTATGTTCGCTATCAAGGTATTTGGCTATGATGTGAAACTCTTCGGTTATGATAAATTTTCGCAGTCAACTCAGAATAATTCCGTGATCTACACGTGGAACATGGAAAAAAAGAATTTTCAGATAATTCCACACGACTGCCATTTTAAATTTGATAATCTTGGAGATATACAAATAGATTCGAACTGGTAGTCAGATATTAGTCTATACTTAAAGATCCCTCTGCTTTGATAAATTTGCACAATGTGCAGGAAAAGTGCCTTGAACCATGTGGCCGCCATTTTGAATTTGACCATTAAATCTTCATATAAAGAATATGTAAATAGATTCAAAATGGATATAACATGTTAGACTATGGTCAGAGATTTTCGGTTTGATAAATTTGCACAATGAGCTAGGTACAAAGCCTTGAACTATACGGGCAAAATGAAAACCTGATTCTCAGGTGACTCGATATTGCCACAATTTCGAATTTGACCATCAAATCTTGGTCTTAGTAATATGTAAATAGATTTAAAATGAGCACAAGATGTCAAGCTATGCTTAGAGATCCCTAGGTTTTGACAAATTTGCATAATGAAGTGATAAAAATGCTTTGAAGTATACGAGCAACATTAAAATGTGATTTTCAGAGGACCACAAATGGCCACCATTTTGAATTCGACCATAAAATCGTGTTCTCAGAGATATGCAAATAGATTGAAAATGGACATAAGACGTTAGGTTAAGCATAGAAATCTCTCAGTTTTGATAAATTGATCATTGGGCTAAGAATTATTTCTTTTAAGCTGAAAATTATACAAACACTGATGCAAATTAGGCGTGAAGCGTTAGGGTTTTATGTGAGATCTCTTGGCGTTAACCCTATCGGGCATGGGCTTTTTGGGACGTATCCTGGCCTGGGGCGAAATGGCTCCCCCCCTAATTATTTCTCTTACTCCTTGAGCTAGGGGGCTGAAACTTACCACACTATACCCTTGGGTCAAGCTCTACCAAAAAATAAAAAATAAATCCAAGATGGCCGCCTTGATGACGTCTCAGTGACGTCATTTTCAAAAATGGCATTTTTTGGTCGATTTTTCGGTCGGATTTTCCGAATTTTTTATTTATGCAATTTCTCCGCAAAAACTGCATGATAAATTAGTAAATATTAATGTGATGTGAAATAAAATAGTTTTTGCCCACTTTTCATCGCGGAAAAGCGAAAATTTTGAAGAAATATGACCAAAAAAAAATCACTTTTCTGGTACCCCACGTGGCCGCCATTTTGAATTTACCCATGATCGTCGGGTTGGGGGGTTATGCAAATAGGTTCAAAATGACCCCAATGGGATAAACTATAAAGTCAACGAGTTTCAGTTCTCCATTTTTTGTCGTTCCGGAGATCACGCAGAAAGTTTGGTGGGGGGGCCGCCGGCCCCCCAGGCCAGGTAGGATTAATTTTGCACAATGAACTAAGAATAATGTCTACATCGCTCCTGTGTTCCAGCTTTCAAAAATGAATTTATGACATAAGAATACCGGAGCTTTGTTCGTTTGTTAAAATTCGTCCATATAAAGCGTTTGCGTTTTACGACATGCGGTTTAATTTTGGATCTGGTACGATACAAGTGGAGAAGATGATTAATTTCAGCGAGACGTGCATATTTCCCAGATTTGGAGAATGGGGCTATGTTTAACAAAGTATCACTCTGGTATTCATAAATTCAGCTTGGAAAGCTTGAATATGGGAGTGATGTAGAGCTTTCCATCTTTCTACTTTTCATTTTGTAAGATGAAGATCTCGAATACGGAAGCCAGGATGAGCTTTCTACTCTTAATTTTACAAGATAGAGAGCTCGAATACGGAAGCGATTTAGAGCTTTCCGTCTGTCTACTTTCGATTTTGCAAGACGGAAAGCTCGATTACGGGAGCGATGTTGAGCTTTCCGTCTTCCTACTTTCAATTTCGCGAGATGGAACGCTAAATTGTCAAGTGTAACACGGACCAACTTCGAACCGTAATATTGTGCATGTTCTGTGTTTCATGCAGTACTGTGGATCAATACATCGGTTGGTCGTCTTTCCAAACCAAAATCACCAGTCGTATAATAATTTTCCGTCATTTACTAAGCAGTTAGTATAGCGACCTCAATAGATCATGGAAAATGGCAAAAAGGATAATCCTTTACAGTCTAAAACAATTGCAACCAATATTTTTTTTTATTATTCCGAGTGTAGAAAAATTTTATCACTTCACATGATATACCGACTTACTTGGTATATTTAATATGAAATGAGCTGACTTTCGCATTACATATACAATATACAAGAAATCTTCTGTTATATATTTTGCACATTTTCAAGGCAAAGATGAATTATTGATTGAAACATTGAATTTAATTGATTTAAGAAACGAAAACAGTTAACGTTATTGGCGATTCTGGTCAACAGGGCTGATCAAGCAGTTTTCACATGGCGAGGAGGCCAGACAAGGAAATGGAATCAAAACTACAACGCTTTTCTGTCCGGATCGCTATATAACATCACACCAACTGTAGAGAGAGAGAGAGAGAGAGAGAGAGAGAGAGAGAGAATTAAAGTTTAACGTCGCATTCAACAATATTTCAGTATACAGCGACGATCAAACAAAATTCTAAGGATTCAATTCAATAACTCAGTAAATTATCGCGTAAAAACTGGTACAAACATTTAAATTTGTACAACAAACCAATCTCTCTCGAATAATCTAAAATACAATCTTCTTTTACTCGCCTAAAAAGATCTTCCAGCGTGGCTGCTCGATAAAACATACAGTGTGTATTTCGCCGTGAGATCTTCATGGCATGAAATACACCTTGGGATGGGCTCCTGTTTTATTAAATCTTCGTGAGTTAATCGTGTATGACCGATCCTACATCGTCTAATCATGGCCTGATAGAGAGAGAGAGAGAGCAATATTTCAGCTATACAGAGACGATCAAACAAAATTCCAAGGATTCAATTCAACTACTCAGTAAACTATTGCGTAAAAACTGGTACAAACATTAAAATTTGTACAACAAACCAAATGTTCTTAAGTAGTTAGTCATTTCAGGCACAACATTAGCTAAGCAAGTTGCCATGTTGGCGCCATGCTCTCAAAAATCACCACTCTCCGCGAGAGCACAATCGTGAAGGTCCGTGAGCTCTGAACTCAGCAGTGGTATCGTCTCTGAATACACTCTAGATAGGCAATCAGGGAGTTGAAAATTGAAAATGGAGGAATTCTTCAAAATGTTCAGCAGCATTTTTTAGGTTTGCAGAAATAGATATATGTACAGCGAGGTTTTGGGAAGCATTTTCTGGTTCGACTATATTTTGATACGGCCATGTTCTTAATTCCAAAAACATGTAGAACGAGTATGCATTATGAACTGTGCTGGGGTGTTGTAAGATTTCAAAATCTTGACGTTAAGAAATCTGATGCAAGCATGTAATATGATGGAGAGTGTATATTTCAAGAAGCTTCTCCATATAAATTTTATCTATGACCAGTCATGTTCGACTGCTCATAAAGTCGACCAGTGCCCATGTGTTGGAAGATAGCTAATCGCAGCATTGTCATAAGTTATTGTTTGTCGTATCCTCAGTCCGTCAGTCAGTCGCTCAGTTTGCTTTCAAATGGGACCAAGTGTCACAGATTTAAACATTAACGACCACACTGCATCTGAGAGGAATAGACATATGGTTTTTATTAATAACTGTACCATAATAAAGAAAACACATATTAAACCACATTAACATTGTCTATTTCAAACGTTTGCACCAACCAGTCACAGCATATTACATGAACAGACAAGAATGCCGTTCCAAGAAGCACTGATTGTCATCATTGAGACTAATTTTGAACGTTTTTGACAGTCGATTTTATAGAGCTACCGTTTACAATTTTTGGACACAACGTGTACATGTACGATTTCTAAGGTGAAGACATTACCCAACTTAAAACAGGTACTCATATAAGGATGCCGTAACACGAATCGTCGACACAATCAAGAGAGGGAGAGAGAGGGGAATTAATGTTTAGCGTCGCGTTCAACAATATCGACAGAGTCATACACAGCATGTAACTAGACTCCTTACGAAATCAGATTAGGTCCAAGACAGAATCAATACCAACCTGCACAATTTTGTGTATTTGGACAAGTGAAACATAAATGGACTTCAAGAGAGATTTGATTTTTCGAAACGGGATGTGTGGGTATTTGACCCCAAATTGGAAAAAGAAATTACATTCGTTCGTTCGCTGGCATTGCGACAGTTCCTCAAAGAGAATAAAAATGATACTTTCCGTTGAATTGCTGGAATTCTAGTGGCTAGAAAGTAAGGATCTACAATAAAATTGACCATGTAAATACATACAACTATTTCGAGAACGACTGCAAATTCCGTTTTTAGGCTGAACCAATCTATAAACATTACAACAATCGGAGCGGGCAAATAAAGACAAACTGTGCTTAAATGAAGCAGAAAATAAGTAACCGCCAGCGAAATATTTGTTTTCATTTGAGTAATTGATTCGGAGACTGCCTGGTTCCGGTCACGCTGCCACTTGACCAGAAAAAATATCCCCACGTATGACAAGAAGGTTAACAGAGTCAGGCCAAGCTGTACGAAAGATCGGATTTTCAAAGTCCACGTGTATGTAACTTTCTGTAACTTGTGGCATGTGCCATGCTGTCCATATGACAGAGTAGTGAAGAATGGTAGTATAATGTTCGGGAGTACCAGTAGAAATGGCAGAAGCCAGAGAGCTACAGTCATGAGGGAATTCGCAGCCTTCGTATACCCAGTGCCTCGGTATTGAAGAGGAAATACAACGGCATATATCCTATCCCACGCCAATGCAAGGGAGGTAAAACATTGGAAGTAGATTGCAACTGTGGCTGAAGTTGTCTGACACCAATCTGCGCACACCAAAGCGTGCACACTGTCGATTCCTATCGCCATGAGACAATAGGGCAGAATAATCAACGATGAACTAAGGGCCAAGAACATGTCAGCCAATACAGTATTCATTAGCAGATACTTGGATTTCAAATGCATGTTTGATACATGAAAAAGAGCTTTCAAGACGACGTAATTTAGGAGACATGCTACTGATGCGACAGCAAGTGACATACATAGAAGCAATGATAAGGTTAAAGTAAATTGCGATCGGTAATGATTTTGTAGGCCATAAACCGTGTTCACTTTCTGGTCAACAGCATCTTTCTGAAGAAGGGATTCGTTAAATGAGCAGTTGAAGTCACCAGCATTGGAACTCATGTAGACGGAACTGGCATTGACGTTCATGGTACTGAAGTTTGAGTCAAGGGTACTGGGTTTGGTAGACACCTCTCTATAGTTGATTGTACACAGCTACGGAACTCGTCTGGAAATATAAGATTCAATTTGACAGTAAAATATCATTAGGTACCATGCAAAATTAATCTGAGTGATAGGACCAGGGCTTCGTTGCTTTAGGCCTGTTTCTGTCTGACATGGATATTTTCACTTGTTCATGTACATACATTGGGCATTTACTATTCTCAAAGAGAGTTGGTATGGCACTTTTTCTTCTTTTATTTCATTTGAAATATGTATAGCCTACCTCATCGCCTGCAATTTGACCATGGATCATATAGGGCACGAACATTTTTAAACAGGGGTTCATTCTCCCTGGCCAAACTGAAAGACTAAACTAGCTGTATGCTGTGTATGTAGACCAATTTAAACGTTGATTGAGTAAAAAATAAATCATTCACACCAAAGTTAACCAATGGAACACATGTATGTGTACTTATAAAGCTTACAATTTGACAATTATCGTACAGATAGAGAATGGGCAATTTGTTTAGCAGGGATTCATTTCCCCTACATGTAAATTGAGCGTAGCTCAATTGTTAGGTTGATTTGATAAGAAATAAATAATTTAGATTAAAGTTCATCTCATCAATGACATACATGTACTTATATTTCCACAACATGCAATTTGACCATGTGACAGAGAGGGAATTTAGATAAAGGATGTCTGAGACTATACTATGTATTGAATATATTGCTCAAATTCGATTTGATAAGAAATACATGATTTAGAGGAAATTTCCATGATGAAGTTTCCCGGTCGAAAGTAGGAGTGTGATTAAACTATGTATTGAGTATGTGTCTCAGTTTTGAACATGGATCAACTCTCTCTGACCAGACCCAGTGCTTGAGTGACTCTAGACTGTGCACTAAGAATTTAACCCAAATGTAATTGAAAATACAGCCCATTTCTGTTTAACCCTATCTGGCCTGGGCTTTTTGGGACGTATCCTGGCCTGGGAGGTGGGGGCGAAATGTCCCCCCCAAATTATTTTCCTTACCCCTTGAGCTAGGGGGTGGAACTTACCACACTATGCCCTTGGGTCAAGATCTAAAAAAAATGTAAAAAAATCCAAGATGGCCGCTTTGATGACGTCACAGTGACGTCATTTTCAAAAACGGCATTTTTTGGTCGATTTTTCGGTCGGATTTTCCGAATTTTTCATTTATGCAATTTCTCCTCAAAAACTGCATGATAAATTAGTAAATATTAATGTGATGTGAAATAAAATAGTTTTTGCTCACTTTTCGTCGCGGAAAAGCAGGAATTTTGAAGAAATATGAAAAAAATATCCCTTTTTTGGTGCCCCACGTGGCCGCCATCTTGAATTTACACATGATCCTCTACGCGGGGGGTGGTTATGCAAATAGGCTCAAAATGACCCCAATATGATAAACTATAAAGTCAAGGAGTTTCAGCTCTCCAGTTTTTGTCGTTTCGGAGATAGCGCAGAAAGTTCGGTAGGGGGGGCATCGCCCCTCCAAGTATTTTAACATATGTGCAGTGAATAAATAAATGTTCTCAAGTTTCTATTTCTTGGTTGCAGTGGTCACATAGGTTAGAGTTAGATAAACAAATTTGGTACAAGAATGTCTTACTTGGTAAAACTCTATTTAAAGTATTGAACTGGGTGTCTTTAAGACTGGAGTTTTTTTGTACAATGGTGCAATGTTTTAAATACTTTTACCCATGGCATATTTTCTGACATATCCAGCGCCTTCTTCGATGTTTCAAGAGATATAATTGGTACACTTGATTGATAATTCAATATGTTATAGTAGCGTCTACATCCCTTTTTCTGCCCTGCCAAAAATCGACAATATGCTGCTATTTCCGGCGTTGTCTGTAATGGGGACCAAATTCCAGGTTTAATCTATTAATCCATTCTCTTGGAACATTTTGTTTCAGTTTGTTATATTCCAGGAAAGTTCTTTATTTATCAGTTTTTTGTTTAAATCTTCAAATGCCAATATCTTACCATTTGAGTCAATAATGTCACGTATATATCTGATATTACACTTATACCAATGAGCTACAAAGAAGAAGTGTTTCTAAAATGACTATTATACCAAAGAAGATCGTTGTATATGTCCTCTATGGAATGGTGCTCAAGTTTGTTACATAATACATACCAAGTTTTAAAAATGTCTTTCCAGAAAGGGTTGCTTGTTCCGGCTATTAGCATCTTAATATATTCCCGTATCGTATATTTTTGGGTCAATCACAAATTTTTGCCATTTTTTGTGAAATATTAATCTTCTTATCCAGCAAATTTTCAGAGAAGACATACGATTCATAATATTCACCATTCTCAATCCGGCATGTTTACAGTCTTGGGTTATGGTAATGCGTTTAATACGGTCAACCCGCCTTTTACTGTCAATCCCAATCTCATCCCACATTCTGATATCTGTTTTCAGCCACACTTCAAGATTGTTCCAATGTATTTTAACATATGTGCAGTGAATAAATAAATGTTGTTAAGTTTCTATTTCTTGGTTTCAGTGGTCACATAGATTAGAGTTAGATAAACAAATTTGGTACAAGAATGTCTTACTCGGTAAAATTTTATTTAAAGTGTTGAACTGGGTGTCTTTAAGACTGGAGTTTTTTTGTACAATGGTGCAATGTTTTAAATACTTTTACCCATGGCATATTTTCTGACATATCCAGCGCCTTCTTCGATGTTTCAAGAGATATAATTGGTACATTTGATTGATAATTCAATATGTTATAGTAGCGTCTACATCCCTTTTTCTGCCCTGCCAAAAATCGACAATATGCTGCTATTTCCGGCGTTGTCTGTAATGGAGACCAAATTCCAGGTTTAATCTATTGATCCATTCTCTTGGAACATTTTGTTTCAGTTTGTTATATTCCAGGAAAGTTCTTTATTTATCAGGGTTTTTTTTAAATCCTCAATTGAAAGGAGAGGTAATATTGGTAAATTGTACCCATTCCATGACATTTAGTAAACACAATTCAATTTCATAGTACAGTTAGGCCATGGGACAGTGGTTTCAGCAAGCCGATGCACAATGTATAGTGATAAATCGAGATAAAAACAGTATTGGTTGCAATTGTTCTAAACGGTAAAGAATTATCCTTTTTGCCATTTTACAGGATCTATTGAGGTCGCTTTACGAATTGGTTAGTAAACGACGGAAAATTATTATATTATATTATATTATATTACATTAGAGAATATCCGCGTCCATAATCAAAAAAACCTTTACAATATCAGGATTCGTAATTGAGCGTGGGCTTTCAACGATAGCCGTTGACTTTTAGACACATCGTCGAATGTTCTTTTCATGATCAAGGCAGCAAAGACTTTGTCCAGCATGGCTCCGTTTCCGTTTCACAATGCAAATGTATTTCAGCAGACAACAGAATGCTCTAAAACGCTGCAATTAACAGCACTAAACTTCGAGTAAATTTGCTTTTGTGCCATCTGATCGCGGCTCGAAACACAACATACCGTCATACACCGAGTCTTTGAAAAGGAAGCTGAGGGAAGTTTCTAGTCGCACCACATGTTGTGCTGGCTGATTTAAGTGTTTCATTGTTCTGCCAACTCCATAGATGAATGCAGTGGAAATTAACATGACTTGGATGGGACTAAACATTCGACAACAAAAGACAACGGCTTCTGTTGAAAGTCCATACCAGGCCTGGGGGGCAAAATGCCCTCCCCCCCCTACCAAACTTTCTGCGCTATCTCCGGAACGACAAAAAATTAAGAGCTGACACTCCGTGACTTTATAGTTTATCATATTGGGGTCATTTTGAGCTTATTTGCATAACCCCCCGAGGAAAGGATCATGGACAAATTCAAGATGGTGGCCAAATGGGGTACCAGAAAAGTTATGTTTTCGTCATTTTTCTTCAAAATTTCTGCTTTTCCGCGATGAAAAGTGGGCAAAAGCTATTTTATTTCACATCACAATAATATTTACTAACTTATCATGCAGTTTTTGTGGAGAAATTACATAAATAAAAAAAAATATTTAACACAAAAACGTTTAATATTCACGAGCTGTTTGTTAGCCATTTGCTCAGTACCTGAGTATTTAATACCAAATGTATAGTGTTTTTCTTTAAAAAAATATTCTGTAAGACAATTTTACACGGCGGTTGAATAGTGAAATTAGTATATAGTTCACCCAAATAGTTCAGCGGACGAGCGAGCGAGTCACGTCTTTTTCAGTGGTCTTAATTCATGAATAACTGTTCAATGATCAGTGGCTAATAGATTGTCCAACAGTGTGATACTAAATTGAGAGTGACTAAATAGAAACTCAATAATCTATTAAAAATTTTGCGTGAAAATTTAAATCAGAATATTCCGAAAGGATTGGTCGTACCAGCCAGTGGAGCGCCTTCATTATTCCCCGTTTTGGGTCCCAAAACATGCTAATGTCATTAAATACTGTTGGTACCTAATGGCCTATAGAGATGTTGGTACCAAACCGTGTTCGAGTTGGATTGAAATATCAATCATATGTAAGTGACTTCTGCAGAGCACTTTCAAATTGAAATTTGGGATAATATTATCGCAATAATACCGCAAGTCGGCGGACGGTCGAATTGTGTCATTTTGTTTCTTGGGATACTAACGGTTTTATTTTTCTTTTCATGGCAACCTGATTCATAACTTGATAATCAGTAGCTAATGGGATGACCAACATTATATTAATAAATTTAATGTGACCAGAAAATACCAAATAAGGCATGTGCATAGAGATGTCATTACGAATATCCCTTGAGATCGGCTGAAACCATCAGGAAGTGCCTTGGTTATGCCTCTGCCGCTTTGTTTCCCAAAAGCGCTTATCGTATTTGAATGAAAATTATTCATCTTCAACAAAATTCTACACGGCAGTTGAGCAGTGAAATTGGCGGAAAATTCACACAAATATTACGGTTCTTATAACTATGTAAACTTTCAACATTAGCATAATACTTTTAGAATGACAAAGGATTTCGAGTGATCATTCCATCTCAATGAATAATTTGTTCGGCAGTATTCTGCTATTGTCCATTACTACGGTTCTTATTCCATCGGGGTCGTTCAAACGTAGTCGTTGTCTGCGGATTGTCGAATGTTTATTCCCATCCAAGTCATGTTCATTTCCACTTCATTAATCCGTGGAGTTGGTCAGACAATGAAAAACTTAAACCAGCTAGCACGCGGAAGACCAAAACCAAGTACCGCGACGTCAAATTTACCAAAGCTTTTTTTTTTAAGGACTGAGTGTTTGACTGCAGGCCCCTACGATTGTTGTGTTTCGAGCCGCACTTAAACGGCGCAACATGAACATTACTCGACGTTTGGTGCTGTTAATTGTTTCTGCTGAAATGCATTCCAGTGTGGAAGGGAAGCGTACCAATCATGGTTGCTGTTAATTGTTTCTGTTGAAATGTATTGCAGTGTGGAAGGGAAACGTACCAATCTTGAACAAATTATTTGCTGCCATATCTAAAAGTCAACGGGTAAAAAGGTGAAATGTCACGCTCAACTACTGGAGATCCGTAATATTGCGAATGTTTTCTGTTACACACAGTACCGGTACACAAATATACCGGTTGGTCTTATTTCCACACCAAAATCTCCAGTCACATAATACCTTTCTGTGGTTTACTAGCCAGTTATTATAGCAATCTCAATAGATCCTGAAAGATGGCAAAAAGTATCATCCTATCCATATACAGTTTAAAACACTCGAAACAAAAGTCTTGTTTACCCCGAGTATAGGAACTATTTATCACTACGCATTATATACAGGCTTGCTGAAACCAATGTTCAAAGGCCTTACTACACTATGAAATTGAACTTTTCAATGTTACCTCTTCTTCCAACTGATAAAATATATTTTATATGGCCTAGATATATATTATATGGAATGAACTATCCTCTTCATTACATCATACATGGTCAATACACACGGAATCCCACATTTTCAAGACAAGAATGCGTCGAGATGCAGTGCATATAACAAGATAACGAATTTACTTGATTTTAAGAAACGAAAGCAGATCCTCGTGAACAAGGGCTGACGAAACAGTTGTTCACTACAATGTTTCACGTGGCGAGGTGGCCAAACAAGGAAACTAAATCAATAATACAACGTTTTCCTGTCCGGAACGCTATATAACACCACAGAAACTGTAGTCGTCATACGATAAACACTGTCTCTTCCACATGTCGTGCAACATGCCGGAACATGACACTCCCATGAAATAAAGCAATTAATTGCATGGTTACTGTGTTTTACTACCCACAGTTTATCAAATTATGCGTTGATTCAACTATGTACCTTTCACAAAGAAATTCATTGTAATGGAGAAGAGCAGAACACTGACGAACACATTTTGTATTCCGATGGAATGAATATTTGAAATCATTCTAAAGTAATATTCTGATGTTTAAAGTTCACTTTGGTGTAACAACCGTAGTCGACAAGCCTTCCCATACCCTGATTCTTCAATAATTGTTTGCTAAATAGCATTTAATAGACAGTCTCAGTGTATGTATCTTCAGTGATTAAATAGGAAAAGGAAAAGAATAATTCAGCAAATATCGGAGGGAAATGTTTTATAGAATTCCCGTTGTTCCTTTAAAATATCTGTCGGGTCATATACATTTTCCCGGTTATCTAGCTTCAGTTTTGATATGAGTTTATTTGTAAAATTTCTTTTTTCCAAGCTCAGAAAATATTTAGATGGCTTTTCGCCTTCTTCCATCCATTGAGCTTTGGTATGAGTAATTATTCGTCTAATTCCTTTTATTTCTCATAAATTCCAATTCTCTTCTGGCTTTATCTAATTCGTTTAATTTACTTTCCTCAATGAGGACGTAATTACTTGCTATATCATTTTCAAGTTGTTCGATAAGTTTTTCTAATTCATTTTCCCTTTGATTTTCTACTTCTTTATGGAGGAGTATTCGATAGTTTCAGAGGTGGTGTTTCTAAAAAAGCTGATCATCGATGCTGAGTTGTACATCAGATGATGGAATGCTTCATAGTTTCGATCTATCATATGGTATTGAATCATATTCATCTATTGTCTGTTTAATAAAACGAGTGCTCATTCACCCCCATGGCTCATTCACCCCCATGGGTCCATTCACCCCTATGGGTTAGTTTATTGGGATAGGGAGATCGCGTGCCCTTTCTATACTACTCATCGCGCACTACTCATCGCGCATGCGCAGTCGACCCATTCTACTGTAGGGTGCAAGCCTGGCCCATGGAATCTGAGGTAGCGAAAACACCAGGTCTCTCGTCCCGTCCTATCCCGCACCACACTTATAGGGATAGGGAGATCGCGTGCCCTTTCTATACTACTCATCGCGCACTACTCATCACGCATGCGCAGTCGATCCATTCTACTGTAGGGTGTAAGCCTGGGCCATGGAATCTCAGGTAGTGAAAACCCCAGGTCTCTCGCCCCACCCTATCTCGCGCCACACCTATGCGACCCGCTGTGCAGTGAGTAAAGCGGAGTAGGAGGAGGAGGAGGAGGAGGAGGAGTGGGAGGAGGAGTCGGACACGCCACGGATTATACTAGGTAGATTCTTAACTAATTCTAAATATGCAGTCCTTTAAATGTGAGCAGTTTAATTTCCAGTAGTCCCTCCCATGTCCAGTGTTAGTAAATTTACATTTGAGGGTGATAAACGAGTGGTCAGTTTTATAGCCCGGTTTAATTTCAGCTTCGGTAGTTATATTAAATATGTCTTCACTCGTTACGAAAAAGTCCAGTCTTGCTTGTTTTCTGTGGTTTTCCTTCGCCAGGTATATTTTCGGTCCATACCGTGTAAATTCTCCATGTATCGAGATAATTGTTCTCTTCAGTTTAATCTGAAGAGTTTTTCTAGAATTCGGATACTTGATGTAAATATAATTATCAGAGTCTAATTCTCGGTGTAAGACCAGATTCCAATCGCCACACATAATAACCGAAGGGTTGCCGATATTATTTAAATTTGATATATTTTGTTATAAACAGAAGACTTGTCAGTATTTGGTCCGTTTAAATTGACTAGTGTAACTGGTATATCTTGTATTTCCATGCTAATTATTATGAAGTTTCCTAGTGGGTCTGTGTGTATTTGCTTAATTTTGTATTCAAAATTATTATTAATTAAAATTTTACCCCCTCGAGCATGAGATGAGAAGGGGCTCACCCAGGCATCCATTCCCCAGTCGTTTTTAGTAATATTTGTTAGTTTGGGATCAGTATGGGTTTCCTGCAAGCATATGATTGAAAAAAATTCTTTCGGAAGAAGAAAATTGCAATGAACAACTGTTCATTCCATATTAAATATACCGCGGGCATATATATTTTATCAATTGAAAGGAGAGGTAATATTGGTAAATTGTACTCATTCCATGACATTTAGTAAATACAATTCAGTTTCATAGTACAGTTAGGCCATGGGACAGTGGTTTCAGCAAACCGATGTACAATGTATAGCGATAAATTGTTTCTATACTCGAGATAAAAACAATATTGTCAATTGTTCTAAACTGTAAAGAATTATCCTTTTTGCTATTTTCCATGATTTATTGAGGTCGCTTTACGAATTGGTTAGTAAACGACGGAAAATTATTATATGACTGGTGATTTGGGTTTGGAAAGACGAACAACCGATTTATTGGTCTGCGGTACTGCATGTAACAAAATTACAAGCGCCTGGTCCGTCATTTATAATTCAGCCGTCGTCCATTAGAGAATATCCGCGTCCATAATCCAAAAAACCTTTACAATATCAGGGTTCGTAATTGAGCGTGGGCTTTCAACGATAGCCGTTGACTTTTAGACGCATCGTCGAATGTTCTTTTCATGATCAAGGCAGCAAAGACTTTGTCCAGCATGGCTCCGTTTCCGTTTCACAATGCAATGTATTTCAACAGACAACAGAATGCTCTAAAACGCTACAATTAACAGCACTAAACTTCGAGTAAATTTACTTTTGTGCCATCTGATCGCGGCTCGACACACAACATTCCGTCATACACCGAGTCTTTGAAAAGACAGCTGAGGTAAGTTTGATGTCGCATCACATGTTGTGCTGGCTGATTTAATTATTTCATTGTTCTGCCAACTCCACAGATGAATGCAATGAAAATTAACATGACTTGGATGGGACTAAACATTCGACAACAAAAGACAACGGCTTCTGTTAAAAGACCATACCAGGCCTTGGGAGCAAAATGCCCTTCCCCCCTACCAAACTTTCTGCGCTATCTCCGGAACGACAAAAAACTAAGAGCTGACACTCCGTGACTTTATAGTTTATCATATTGGGGTCATTTTGAGCTTATTTGCATAACCCCCCGAGGAGAGGATCATGGACAAATTCAAGATGGTGGCCAAATGGGGTACCAAAAAAGTTATGTTTTCGTCATTTTTCTTCAAAATTTCTGCTTTTCCGCGATGAAAAGTGGCCAAAAGCTATTTTATTTCACATCACAATAATATTTACTAACTTATCATGCAGTTTTTGTGAAGAAATTACATAAATAAATAAAATTATTTAACGCAAAAACCTTTAATATTCACGAGCTGTTTGTTTAGCCATTTGCTCAGTACCTGAGTATTTTAATACCAAATGTATAGTGTTTTTCTTTAAAAAAATATTCTGTAAGACAATTTTACACGGCGGTTGAATAGTGAAATTAGTATATAGTTCACCCAAATAGTTCAGCGGACGAGCGAGCGAGTTACGTCTTTTTCAGTGGTCTTAATTCATGAATAACTGTTCAATGATCAGTGGCTAATAGATTGTCCAACAGTGTGATACTAAATTGAGAGTGACTAACTAGAAACTCAATAATCTATTAAAAATTTTGCGTGAAAATTTAAATCAGAATATCCCGAAAGGATTGGTCGTACCAGCCAGTGGAGTGCCTTCATTATTCCCCGTTTTGGGTCCCAAAACATGCTAATGTCATTAAATACTGTTGTTACCTAATGGCCTATAGAGACGTTGGTACCAAACCGTGTTCGATTTGGATTGAAGTTGGATTGAAATATCAATCATATGTAAGTGACTTCTGCAGAGCACTTTCAAATTGAAATTTGGGATAATATTATCGCAATAATACCGCAAGTCGGCGGACGGTCGAATTGTGTCATTTTGTTTCTTGGGATACTAACGGTTTTATTTTTATTTTCATGGCAACCTGATTCATAACTTGATAATCAGTAGCTAATGGAATGACCAACATTATATTAATAAATTTAATGTGACCAGAAAATGCCAAATAAGGCATGTGCATAGAGATGTCATTACGAATATCCCTTGAGATCGGCTGAAACCATCAGGAAGTGCCTTGGTTATGCCTCTGCCGCTTTATTTCCCAAAAGCGCTTATCGTATTTGAATGAAAATTATTCATCTTCAACAAAATTCTACACGGCAGTTGAGCAGTGAAATTGGCCGAAAATTCACACAAATATTACAGTTCTTACAACTGTGTAAACTTTCAACATTAGCATAATACTTTTAGAATGACAAAGGATTTCGAGTGATCATTCCATTTCAATGAATAATTTGTTCGGCAGTATTCTGCTATTGTCCATTACTACGGTTCTTATTCCATCGGGGCGTACAAAATTAGTCGTTGTCTGCGGATTGTCGAATGTTTATTCCCATCCAAGTCATGTTCATTTCCACTTCATTAATCCGTGGAGTTGGTCAGACAATGAAACACTCAAATCAGCTAGCACCCGGAAGACCAAAAGCAAGTACCGCGACGTCAAATTTACCAAAGCTTTTTTAAAGGACTGAGTGTTTGACTGCAGGCCCCTACGATTGTTGTGTTTCGAGCCGCACTTAAACGGCGCAACATGAACATTACTCGACGTTTGGTGCTGTTAATTGTTTCTGCTGAAATGCATTGCAGTGTGGAAGGGAAGCGTACCAATCATGGTTGCTGTTAATTGTTTCTGTTGAAATGCATTGCAGTGTGGAAGGGAAACGTACCAATCTTGAACAAATTATTTGCTGCCATATCTAAAAATCAACGGATAAAAAGCTGAAATGTCACGCTCAACTACCGGAGACCCGTAATATTGCGAATGTTTTCTGTTACACACAGTACCGGTACACAAATATACCGGTTGATCTTATTTCCACACCAAAATCTCCAGTCACATAATACCTTTCTGTGGTTTACTAGCCAGTTATTATAGCAATGTCAATAGATCCTGAAAGATGGCAAAAAGTATCATCCTATCCATATACAGTTTAAAACACTCGAAACAAAAGTCTTGTTTACCCCGAGTATAGGAACTATTTATCACTACGCATTATATACAGGTTTGCTGAAACCAATGTTCAAAGGCCTTACTACACTATGAAATTGAACTTTTCAATGTTACCTCTTCTTCCAACTGATAAAATATATTTTATATGGCCTAGATATATATTATATGGAATGAACTATCCTCTTCATTACATCATACATGGTCAATACGCAAGGAATCCCACATTTTCAAGACAAGAATGCGTCGAGATGCAGTGCATATAACAAGATAACGAATTTACTTGATTTTAAGAAACGAAAGCAGATCCTCGTGAACAAGGGCTGACGAAACAGTTGTTCACTACAATGTTTCACGTGGCGAGGTGGCCAAACAAGGAAACTAAATCAATAATACAACGTTTTCCTGTCCGGAACGCTATATAACACCACAGAAACTGTAGTCGTCATACGATAAACACTGTCTCTTCCACATGTCGTGCAACATGCCGGAACATGACACTCCCATGAAATAAAGCAATTAATTGCATGGTTACTGTGTTTTACTACCCACAGTTTATCAAATTATGCGTTGATTCAACTATGTACCTTTCACAAAGAAATTCATTGTAATGGAGAAGAGCAGAACACTGACGAACAAATTATTTATTCCGATGGAATGAATATTCGAAATCATTCTAAAGTAATATTCTGATGTTTAAAGTTCACTTTGGTGTAACAACCGTAGTCGACAAGCCTTCCCATACCATGATTCTTCAATAATTGTTTGCTAAATAGCATTTAATAGACAGTCTCAGTGTATGTATCTTCAGTGATTAAATAGGAAAAGGAAAAGAATAATTCAGCAAATATCGGAGGAAAATGGCGAGAAACCAATTGTCTTTAATGGCGGAAACAAGAAGAAATTCAATGCTACCAATGTCCAGATACAGAGGAAATGGCCAGCTAGCAGGTTAAAGGAGTACGACAGGAATTCAAGGAAATGATGATGGTATTCATATCAACCCATGTATTGTAAACCCACTTTTCTGTTATACCCGGACTTTCATTGTTTTTCATATTTCTTAGAGCACTGGATAATTCAATGTTTGTAATATCAGTTTCTAGTTTATCCGATTCTGTATCATTTAGTCTTTCGAGGTTTTAGTTTTTCAGGAAGTCATCAGTATTCAAATTCGATAGTTATTCTTTCGAGTATAATTGTTTTATAGAATTCCCGTTGTTCCTTTAAAATATCTGTCGGGTCATATACATTTTCCCGGTTATCTAGCTTCAGTTTTGATATGAGTTTATTTGTAAAATTTCTTTTTTCCAAGCTCAGAAAATATTTAGATGGCTTTTCGCCTTCTTCCATCCACTGAGCTTTGGTATGAGTAATTATTCGTCTAATTCCTTTTATTTCTCATAAATTCCAATTCTCTTCTGGCTTTATCTAATTCGTTTAATTTACTTTCCTCAATGAGGACGTAATTACTTGCTATATCATTTTCAAGTTGTTCGATAAGTTTTTCTAATTCATGTTCCCTTTGATTTTCTACTTCTTCTTTATGGATGAGTATTTAATAGTTTCTCCTCGTATTTTCAGAGGTGGTGTTTCTAAAAAAGCTGATCATCGATGCTGAGTTGTACATCAGATGATGGAATGCTTCATAGTTTCGATCTATCATATGGTATTGGATCATATTCATCTATTGTCTGGTTAATAATACGAGTGCTCATTCACCCCCATGGCTCATTCACCCCCATGGGTCCATTCACCCCTATGGGTTAGTTTATTGGGATAGGGAGATCGCGTGCCCTTTCTATACTACTCATCGCGCACTACTCATCGCGCATGCGCAGTCGACCCATACTACTGTAGGGTGCAAGCCTGGCCCATGGAATCTGAGGTAGCGAAAACACCAAGTCTCTCGCCCCACCCTATCCCGCACCACACCTATAGGGATAGGGAGATCGCGTGCCCTTTCTATACTACTCATCGCGCACTACTCATCACGCATGCGCAGTCGATCCATTCTACTGTAGGGTGTAAGCCTGGGCCATGGAATCTCAGGTAGTGAAAACCCCAGGTCTCTCGCCCCACCCTATCTCGCGCCACACCTATGCGACCTGCTGTGCAGTGAGTAAAGCGGAGTAGGAGGAGGAGTAGGAGTGGGAGGAGGAGTCGGACACGCCACGGATTATACTGGGTAGATTCTTAACTAATTCTAAATATGCAGTCCTTTAAATGTGAGCAGTTTAATTTCCAGTAGTCCCTCCCATGTCCAGTGTTAGTAAATTTACATTTGAGGGTGATAAACGAGTGGTCAGTTTTATCACCCTACTGAATCGTCAAGTATGATTATAGGTGAAAACCGCCGGTCACGTGTCAAATCACAGTCAATGGTAGGTTTTTCGGTGCTTTCGTTATCAAGCGTGGGCGTGTGTCTGACCAGACGACAGTGACCACAGCCGAAAATGAACGATTTTCAGCATATCGATGACAGGTATGGTTACTGGTGTGCAGTCATTTTTTGAAGGAGAGATATCGTACTATATTGTCACCAAATGTAGGGTTATTACTATTTCAAGTTAACAAACATTTTAAACGTTTTTGCGGCGAGAGGTGTTTTTAGGTGTTGGTAGACAGTCCATGGTAGGTATTAGCATCGAATTATAGTGTGAGGAAATGAGCACAAAATGAACACGTGGGAACTTACTACCTGCCTCATGTATCACTGACTCATTCATCTCTATATTCCTTCCACTTGTGTGTGTTTAAGAGGAATATGAACCATTAATATTTTATTCTCTGTCTGTCTGATATTACGACAGTCCATTGTATCATCATCGGACCGATCGACAGTCCATGGTAGGTCAACATGCACTTGTGAATGATGCACAGAGAGCACATCGTCTGATCCAATGATTCGCCAAATGGACTGTTGCCAAGACAAATGGTAGCTACCATGGACTGTCGACATATTTGATATATAATCATATGTTGCCTCATTATAACATTGCAGCTGTTATGCGGCTTCAATGTGAAGTGATCCAACCTACAGTTCATGGTCGCATGACAAATGGACTGGTGCATTCACCTATAATCATACTTGTCGATTCAGTAGGGTGTTTATAGCCCGGTTTAATTTCAGCTTCGGTAGTTATATTAAATATGTCTTCACTCGTTATGAAAAAGTCCAGTCTTGCTTGTTTTCTGTGGTTTTCCTTCGCCAGGTATATTTTCGGTCCATACCGTGTAAAATTCTCCATGAATCGAGATAATTGTTCCCTTCAGTTTAATCTGAAAGAGTTTTTCTAGAATTCGGATACTTGATGTAAATATAATTATCAGAGTCTAATTCTCGGTGTAAGACCAGATTCCAATCGCCACACATAATAACCGAAGGGTTGCCGATATTATTTAAATTTGATATATTTTGTTATAAACAGAAGACTTGTCAGTATTTGGTCCGTTTAAATTGACTAGTGTAACTGGTATATCTTGTATTTCCATGCTAATTATTATGAAGTTTCCTAGTGGGTCTGTGTGTATTTGCTTAATTTTGTATTCAAAATTATTATTAATTAAAATTTTACCCCCTCGAGCATGAGATGAGAAGGGGCTCACCCAGGCATCCATTCCCCAGTCGTTTTTAGTAATATTTGTTAGTTTGGGATCAGTATGGGTTTCCTGCAAGCATATGATTGAAAAAAATTCTTTCGGAAGAAGAAAATTGCAATGAACAACTGTTCATTCCATATTAAATATACCGCGGGCATATATATTTTATCAATTGAAAGGAGAGGTAATATTGGTAAATTGTACTCATTCCATGACGTTTAGTAAATACAATTCAGTTTCATAGTACAGTTAGGCCATGGGACAGTGGTTTCAGCAAGCCGATGTACAATGTATAGTGATAAATTGTTTCCATACTCGAGATAAAAACAACATTGTCAATTGTTCTAAACTGTAAAGAATTGTAGTCGCGATGTGTGCCTAGGCTAGCAACACCTACTGCGATATAGGCCTAAAATATCCCCCATTAAAATCTTCCCTCCATTCCAACCCGAATTCTATATAAGCGTCTTGCTCGCTCTAAATCTCAACCCAGTCTGACGATCTCAGAGCATGCAACGGAGCATGCCAGTTCTAGGTTCTGGCCCAAACCGGTTTTGAGCAATCTCCTGGCATGTACGATTTATTTCGAGGTAACAGGGCTAGCAGTTTGGATCGTAAAGCTATCCCTGCAACACCCCTCCCCGTTTTCTTTTTGGCGAAGGTCTTACTTCGCCTAAATAGAACCCTTCCCATCGCAGGCAACCGCTGTTCTAGCGCTGCCAATAATTACTAAAACGCGAGACAAAGACGTGAATTCTCCATGTTATATCACATGTGTCAAAATCCGTAACATGCAGTGTACAAAAGTACACTGCCTAAAAATACCCAACTTCAATAAAATGGTAATCCATCCCGCTAATGCAGTCTTATTACCAGACTGTCTATAATTACACCCAAACCCACTAAAAATCTCGTTCAAATGGTCAGTCTCATGGGACCGATCACTTTATTTCTCAAAAATATAATCGGCGGGCCAGCCTACCAGCTTTACGGCCCAAATAAATACAATCGGCCCCATGGGACTGCTCACTTTAATTCTTGAAAATATACTCTGCAGGCCAGCCTACCAGCTACATGGCCGCAATAAATACGAGAATGTTATCCAAACCAGGACTGGTATCTAGACTATAAATTGGCAGGCCAGCCTACCAGCTACATGGCCGCAATAAGCACCAGTCCATCATAAAATCCACTACTGTAACAAGCCTCTAAACTACTGGCTGTCCAGACTATATATTGAACTCCCCATTCTCCCTCCCCTAATAATTTCAAGGCTCGCCTTCGTCAGCAGCCAACAATTTCGAGTGGAAGGGCCCTTCCAGGGCGTACGCACGAAGAGTCAGAAACGTGTGCGCGCACTACACGCCACTGATCCCAATGTACATACGCTCTCGCAAACGGCTACCCACCAGAGAGAATGTTTGCAGAGGAAACAACCATAATTGCTACACCTCCACAGATATCAAGCTCACACTCACAAAATCGTTGAGCTCATAACTAGAACAGGGTTGAGACTATAATCGAACAATGACGCATGTATTCACTCCCGAGTGGTGGCTATCCTGCCCCACCGGATTCACAATAAATCATAACGCGTACTACAAGATATCGGATAGACAACTCTCATCAGGGCTTCATGGTGAAGACATGGGATGAATAGGAATCGTACGTCTTCCTCAACCCCAGGTCTCCGACATGACCACCCACACTACAGATTCTCAAACTATATCTTCTCCAGGTCACTTCATAGCAACACTCTCTTAACTCTCTTAACACACATAGAAAACCCCACAAAGAACACACAGTTATACAATCTCAACAAAGTCACATAAAAACGCGATTGGACCACACAGAGTCTTCACACACAGAAATTATCTAATCATACAGCAACCATCGAACCCAGGCGTCCAGCACCCGGTTCCCTCACACCTAGTTCATCACAACGCATCATATACTCCCATAACACACTACACGTATAACGCCGCAGCAAACATCTCAATTTCCGAACATCCAACTTTCGAATACACACGAGGGTTCTCCAACACACACCAATAGTTCCAAAATACACATTACATTACAGAACACATTAACAACGGTTTGGGTCTAGAATTTTACATTTTTTTTTTCTTGAATTCCACAATGCCTCAAACAAACATCCTGTACAACAAAATCAAATCAACCCCCAAATAGGATAATTTCACATAGAAAATCAAAACCAAATACAATATATCCATCACTGCATACACGTGATGGTACATAACCATATATCTCCACCAAGCGGACACTATACTACATCGCTTCAGACGCATACACAAAATGCGTCACCATTGGCCCATCAACTAACTTCACCATTTATCAGTTACTGGCAGAGCGAAATGGAGCCCACATTGGACAAGTCACCATTCCATAAAAATTCAAACTGCAAAAACCTTGGTGTCTCCAATAACCAAGGTTTTATCCCTAAAATCTACAACACATCCATAGGCTGATAGGAAATCGAAGCCTAGCAACAGGTCGTCAACCAAGGGTGCCACCACTATATTTCCAGTACAGTGAAAATCGGAGATGGACAATGGGACTTGCCGAACTAGCATTCCCATACTGGTCATTCCTCGAAATGCACCAGTCAACCGAATAGGCGAAGACGACAACCCCTGAAGACCCAACCTAGCAAATAGATGTTCACTCATGACGGTGACTTGGGCGGCCGTGTCTACCACAGCAGTCACCGGCACAGACCCAACCTTAACTGGAATGGACATCGCCCACCCCTGGGAACGAGACAGTGTAACATCTCTGACTGCTGCAGTAAGTTCAGTAACACCTGCCTCGTCTCCCGTGGACGACCCCACACCGCCATTTGCAGTTGCTAATTCAGCCCACCCATCTAAATCATGTCTAGTAGGACAAAAACGGTTTATGTGGCCGGGTTTACGGCACGAGTAACAGAGTCGCGGTGGACGGAAGGGTCGCGATGACCGACGGCGAGGGGACCTCTTGTTTATCCCTTCCCCTTCTGCCTTACAAGCATCAGGAAAAGCCTCCCCCATTGAATCAACATTAACAGTTCTACATGTAACCGTCTGAAAATCCAACTCCCTCAGATTATATCGTGAGGAGTTCACATAACTCAAGCCTTCCGAGATTGTTGTGGGGCTCTTTTCCATAGCAAATCTCACAGCCTGTATTTCCCTGCATCCCCTGAGAAAATGTTCCACCGCTACCGACTCAATAACCTTTTCCGGTGCATTCGGATACCCGTCCCTTGCCAACCTAGCGCATCTAAAAGCAAACTCCTCTAAAGTATCCTCGGAACCCTGCACTTCCGCCTGCAACCGCTGCCTAACTACACGCGGAGGTTCCCTACTATCATAATGGCATTCCATTGCTTTGAGGAGCATATCAAATGAGGTTTTGACTGCCTCTGATGGATAGCTGTAAAACACCATGGCATCGCCATGAATACAGTCCGTTAATTTCTTAAGACACTGGTCTTTGTCCCACTTTCTACTTTCAGCTTCCAACTTAAATTTAACCCTAAATGGAACCCAGTCCCCTCTGGTCCCTGAAAACACTAAAGTCTTGGGAAGCCGGGGGCTTTGGCTACGGTAGCGTTCTCGGGATACATGTCGTTCAGTTGATCTCGATCTGGACGAGCATTCGCTACATTTACTAGGAGAGGCCTCAACCTCCCCCTCGGTATCAGTAACGGACACATCGGCCAGATTCCCATTATCTATATCCCCTTGGAGATATTGCCCCCCTACCATAGCATTGTCTAAAAACAATCCATTTCTATTTATTGGGCATTGGAAGTTTGGAGCTGAAGTGTGGTCACTGGGCGGTAACTGATTGAATATATTATCTACATCCCTAGTGTCGTCTGGAAACGCCAGACCAGCGTCCAGTCCTGCTGTTCCATTTAGATCTAGTGGACATGGGGGGTCGGGAAGGGCAGCGGGTGCATTTACTTGAACATGTAGTTCATTTTGATGAACCGGGGCTGCATTCAGTTGATTTGCAGTCTCTCCCTCGCCCTCAATCAATTGTTCAGGTTTATTATTTACAACAACATGAGTTGGGTCCGCCTGACCAGCGTCCCCCGTTGTCTGTTCAGAGGTCGCATGTGATGAAATCTCTGACCCGTCTCTACTTGGAGCACTAAGCAATGTAACAGTCCTCATATCTAAACCTACTTGTTCCATCTTATCATCAACTTGCTTCACCTTACCATCAACTTGCTCCATTTGAGTTGTCGACCTAGTTGTCCTACTTTAGTGTTTATTTGTTGACCTAGTTGGTCAACTTTAACATCCACTTGTCCTACTTTAGTTTTTACTTGTTGGTCAACCTGAACATTCACTTGTCCTACTTTAGTTTCCACTTGTCCTACTTGTTGACCTAGTTGTTGACATTGTACCACTATTTTCTCACCCAACTGGCCTATCTGAAGCTCGTATGCCTTGACATTGTCATGCAACTGGCCCATTTCTACATCCAATGCATTTACTTGAGCCGTTATTTCAACTTTCCATGATCCAATGATTTCTTCAAGACGACGGTCAACTAAAGCATTAATGTATTCCGGACTTCCCGACAAGTCTAAACCTAGTATCTGCCCATCTAGCACCAGATCGGCTACATGCCCGGCACTAAACTGAGTCGCCTGCATAAAATGCTTAAAACTAAGCAACCTGCCCTCTTCCTGCAAGGCTACCACACGTGCACTTAGACTACTCCCCACCCCTTTCAATTTTTGCAGTGCTTCCACTGTAGCCACTGACACATCAATGGGCCCTAAATCTGCCATGTTAACAAAAGTGGAACGATATACGGTATATGCAAACAAGTCCAAAAAAATAAGGAATACCCAATCAAAATCTAGTCAAATAAATTCAAATATATCAGACTTTCAGTGAGTTTCCTTCTAGAAACTCACTAAAGCAACTGAAAGACAGCCCACATTGGTATGTCCACTACAAAACAACAAATCTTACACCAAAATAAATAGCAGTGTCAACTCCTCACACTCAGTTTCCACTCCAGAAACTCATTAAAGCAGAAGACCGTGTACCTCGTTATGTCCCCTAGGGAACACCAAATTGGACACGAAAAATGAAAAGCAGTGTCAACTACTCAAATTCAGTGAATGAAAACAAATATTTAAACATGTGCAGGTTCGAGTTCAAACTGACGAAACACTTAATTGAACCTAATGCACGCGCGTTACCGCAGTCAACGTGTTCTAGTTTGAATAATCAGCCATATCTATTAGGAAAAAAGAAAAAGAACAAGACCCATCCCTAGAACAAGTGCAACACGCGTTACCACACAGTCAACACGTTGTTGCAACTTCTCTATTAATCTTGCACTATTTCAATTTACAACTAATTATGAATAGGGCACTAAAGAAACCCAGGGTGGGTCTGGGGGGGGGGGGGAAATCAATTATCAATTGTGCCCGGAAAACAAAGTCAGGCCACCTGTGCTTAAATTAACACAGTTGTCCGTGCCTGGAGGAATACAACACAGAATACAAACTAGATTTTAAACTCGACCACATCGAGGAGTCAATAACTCCGAGTTGAAATACAAACAGGAAATAGCCCGTCTCGAGATGGTAAACTGCATCCAAATTTTAACTCACTCGCTCAACATCATGAACAACCTTCAGTCTATCATTCAGACCCCTCAAGGATGAACATAGGCAAGTTCCCATTCAATTAAATTTCATAGCTTAATTTCCTAAACTGATCCAAGAGAAGGGAGAAAACAGACAGGATATATAAATTATTAACTCAATTCAAAAGGATTGAAGGAAGTCGGATTACTATTGTCGCAGTAACAACACCATGGCTTCGCCATGAATACTATAGTATATGGCAGCGACAACACCATGGTATCGCCATGAATGTGGCTCGCATGACTGATAATGCCCCAAGCTGTCAACTGAGCAATCAGAATCATGTATTGGACAACCAAAATGTAGGCAATATATATATATTATTTAGCCGACCAGTTGACAGCTGACAAACCGTTCAAAAAATGTATATATATATATCTTGAAACAGAAAAAACGGGTTTCGCTTTATCAGGACGGGAAAAAGTTAGCAGAAGACAGTCACATTGACCCGCGAACAATCTGAGCATTTACTATTGTATTCCAACACACAATTGCATTCCAATTACAGATTTCTCATAAAGGTCGGCAAAATCTCCCAATCCAAAGACCCATCAATATAGCAAAAATCTCGCACAAAAGTCAATCTCAGAAACAATACAATTCAATCGCACAAAAACACATAGACAACATCACACAGTAACACCCGGAGTGACAATGGACAAAAACTTCCATAAAAATATGATTCTCCCCGATATACAGGCTCTATATGATAACCCAGTAAAAATATTTGAAAATTGTATAACCCTGCCAGGCTCAAATTATTCAATATCACCGAGTCAGTTTATCCGGTTGTTACCAATCTATTGACCACGAACGGCCAAAATGCCACTACTAATAACACTTCGCGTTTATCACAGAACAATAATGCTGTATATACGACGACACCAAATGCAATAAATGAATAGAGTAAAATACACTATTCCCAAAATATGTTGACTAGTTCAACTGGCTAAATACCAGGAATATATCTAATAACACGGACCGAATTGAGCATATCGAGTCTCTCAAAGAGGCGAAACGATTAATTGCCACATCACACAGATCTATATATGCTGTTGACAGTGCTAAATTATACCGCATTGGCCGTACTATAATAACACAGCGCGCCTATCACAGGTTAATAATACGGGTACTGTATATACAGCGACACGAAGTTTATTGAATGCATACGAACGATACACTGTTTATGAGAAATGTTGGCTAGCTCAGCCGGCTATATACCAGAAAAATATTTGATTGCGTGGACTGAACTGAACACACGACTAGTTTCATAACGAAAGACGGGGAAAACGGCTACCCGACCCCTACATGTATATCACACAGATCGATGTGATCATACAGTCAAACTTCACCATCGCGTAGCTAGCCTATCGACCGAGACAAAAAAACCTGTCTAACACAATCAACAGCCTGCCAGCCGTGAAAGGATTTGTACAGAATCACCTACTAGAATAGCCCAATATCAGGATGACCGACTCCCGGTAAAACAATTATACATACACTCAACCTGTGCAAAGCCGGCCAAGAAAACAGGGAAGGTGGGGAACGCGAAATGAGAGGGCAAATGGCCGACTTCCACACCGCGTTTGTCTACCGGGAATTTATCACAGTCTGGTTCAAAGGCGTAAATTCTCAACCGTTACAAATTATTTTTTTAATCTGACGCCAGATGTAGTCGCGGTGTGTGCCTAGGCTAGCAACACCTACTGCGATATAGGCCTAAAATATCCCCCATTAAAATCTTCCCTCCATTCCAACCCGAATTCTATATAAGCGTCTTGTTCGCTCTAAATCTCAACCCAGTCTGGCGATCTCAGAGCATGCAACGGAGCATGCCAGTTCTAGGTTCTGGCCCAAACCGGTTTTGAGCAATCTCCTGGCATGTACGATCTATTTCGAGGTAACAGGGCTAGCAGTTTGGATCGTAAAGCTATCCCTGCAACAGAATTATCCTTTTTGCCATTTTCCATGATTTATTGAGGTCGCTTTACGAATTGGTTAGTAAACGACGGGAAATTATTATATGACTGGTGATTTGGGTTTGGAAAGACGAACAACCGATTTATTGGTCTGCGGTACTGCATGTAACAAAATTACAAGCGTCTGGTCCGTCATTTATAATTCAGCCGTCGTCCATTAGAGAATATCCGCGTCCATAATCCAAAAAACCTTTACAATATCAGGGTTCGTAATTGAGCGTGGGCTTTCAACGATAGCCGTTGACCTTTAGACACATCGTCGAATGTTCTTTTCATGATCAAGGCAGCAAAGACTTTGTCCAGCATGGCTCCGTTTCCGTTTCACAATGCAATGTATTTCAACAGACAACAGAATGCTCTAAAACGCTACAATGAACAGCACTAAACTTCGAGTAAATTTGCTTTTGTGCCATCTGATCGCGGCTCGAAACACAACATACCGTCATACACCGAGTCTTTGAAAAGGAAGCTGAGGGAAGTTTCTAGTCGCACCAGATGTTGTTCTGGCTGATTTAAGTGTTTCATTGTTCTGCCAACTCCATAGATGAATGCAGTGGAAATTAACATGACTTGGATGGGACTAAACATTCGACAACAAAAGACAACGGCTTCTGTTGAAATTTCAAGCGTCTAGTCCGTCATTCATAATCCAGCCGTCGTCCATTAGAGAATATCCGCGTCCATAATCCAAAGATCTATTCCATTTTCCACATAACAGTATTAGCACCAAATTCAAAAAGACAATCATAGTATACATAAACATAGGCTTATTTCCTGCAAGAGAGAAGCGGTCAACAGTTTTCAATGATGCCGGCAAGACATCATGATGTTCCAAAAATATCAAATCCGTATCGCTGATCAGTATTCTTAATCCATAATATTCGTTATAGAGTCGTCATCTAAAAAAAGATGTATCTCAGTCACGCTTTGATTGTGACTGTTCATATGAGTACCATGAGGATCTTGAAGTACATGGGTTCATACGGCCCCTAGTCCATACCAGGCCTGGGGGGCAAAATGCCCCCCACCCTACCAAACTTTCTGCGCTATCTCCGGAACGACAAAAAATTAAGAGCTGACACTCCGTGACTTTATAGTTTATCATATTGGGGTCATTTTGAGCTTATTTGCATAACCCCCCGAGGAGAGGATCATGGACAAATTCAAGATGGTGGCCAAATGGGGTACCAGAAAAGTTATGTTTTCGTCATTTTTCTTCAAAATTTCTGCTTTTCCGCGATGAAAAATGGGCAAAAGCTCTTTTATTTCACATCACAATAATATTTACTAACTTATCATGCAGTTTTTGTGGAGAAATTACATAAATAAATAAAAATATTTAACGCAAAAACGTTTAATATTCACGAGCTGTTTGTTAGCCATTTGCTCAGTACCTGAGTATTTTAATACCAAATGTATAGTGTTTTTCTTTAAAAAAATATTCATCTGTAAGACAATTTACACGGCGGTTGAATAGTGAAATTAGTATATAGTTCACCCAAATAGTTCAGCGGACGAGCGAGCGAGTCACGTCTTTTTCAGTGGTCTTAATTCATGAATAACTGTTCAATGATCAGTGGCTAATAGATTGTCCAACAGTGTGATACTAAATTGAGAGTGACTAAATAGAAACTCAATAATCTATTAAAAATTTTGCGTGAAAATTTAAATCAGAACATCCCGAAAGGATTGGTCGTACCAGCCAGTGGAGTGCCTTCATTATTTCCCGTTTTGGGTCCCAAAACATGCTAATGTCATTAAATACTGTTGGTACCTAATGGCCTATAGGGGTGGCCGTTTGTCCAAGGATTAAAATATCAATCATATGTAAGAGACTTCTGCAGAGCACTTTCAAATTGAAATTTGGGATAATATTATCGCAATAATACCGCAAGTCGGCGGACGGTCGAATTGTGTCATTTTGTTTCTTGGGATACTAACGGTTCTATTTTTATTTTCATGGCAACCTGATTCATAACTTGATAATCAGTAGCTAATGGAATGACCAACATTATATTAATAAATTTAATGTGACCAGAAAATACCAAATAAGGCATGTGCATAGAGATGTCATTACGAATATCCCTTGAGATCGGCTGAAACCATCAGGAAGTGCCTTGGTTATGCCTCTGCCGCTTTGTTCCCCAAAAGCGCTTATCGTATTTGAATGAAAATTATTCATCTTCAACAAAATTCTACACGGCAGTTGAGCAGTGAAATTGGCCGAAAATTCACACAAATATTACGGTTCTTACAACTGTGTAAACTTTCAACATTAGCACAATACTTTTAGAATGACAAAGGATTTCGAGTGATCATTCCATCTCAATGAATAATTTGTTCGGCAGTATTCTGCTATTGTTCATTACTATGCATGGTTCTTATTCCATCGGGGTCGTTCAAAAGTAGTCGTTGTCTTCGGATTGTCGAATGTTTATTCCCATCCAAGTCATGTTCATTTCCACTTCATTAATCCGTGGAGTTGGTCAGACAATGAAACACTCAAATCAGCTAGCACGCGGAAGACCAAAAGCAAGTACCGCGACGTCAAATTTACTAAAGCTTTTTTTTTAAGGACTGAGTGTTTCACTGCAGGCACCTACGGTGTTTCGAGCCGCACTTAAACGGCGCAACATGAACATTACTCGACGTTTGGTGCTGTTAATTGTTTCTGTTGAAATGCATTGTAGTGTGGAAGGGAAGCGTACCAATCATGGTTGCTGTTAATTGTTTCTGTTGAAATGCATTGCAGTGTGGAAGGGAAAAGTACCAATCTTGAACAAATTATTTGCTGCCATATCTAAAAGTCAACGGATAAAAAGCTGAAATGTCACGCTCAACTACTGGAGATCCGTAATATTGCGAATGTTTTCTGTTACACACAGTACCGATACACAAATATACCGGTTGATCTTCTTTCCACACCAAAATCTCCAGTCACATAATACCTTTTTGTGGTCTACTAGCCAGTTATTATAACAATCTCAATTGACCGTGAAAGATGGCAAAAAGTATCATCCTATCCATATACAGTTTAAAACAAAGTCTTGTTTACCCCGAGTATAGAAACTATTTATCACTACGCATTATATACAGGCTTGCTGAAACTAATGTTCCATGGCTTTACTACACTATGAAATTGAACTTTTCAATATTACCTCTTCTTCCAATTGATAAAATATATTTTATATGGCCTAGATATATTTTATATGGAATGAACTATCCTCTTCATTACATCATACATGGTTAATACACACGGAATCCCACATTTTCAAGACAAGGATGCGTCGAGATGCAGTGCATATAACGAGATAACGGATTTACTTGATTTTAAGAAACGAAAGCAGATCCTCGTGAACAAGGGCTGATGAAACAGTTGTTCATTGCAATGTTTCACGTGGCTAGGAGGCCAGACAAGAACACTGAATCAATAATACAACGTTTTCCTGTCCAGAACGCTATATAACACCACAGAAACTGTAGTCGTCATACGATCACCAATGTCTATTCCACATGTCGTGTAACATGCCGGACTCACACACCCATAAAGTGAAGTAATTAATTGCATGTCTGCTGGCTATCAAATTATGCGTCGGTTCCGCTATGTACCTTTCACCACATAATTCATTGTAATGGAGAAGAGCAGAATACTGACGAACACTTCTTATGAACATTCGAAATCCTTGTCATTCTAAAGCAATATGCTAATGTTTAAAGTTCACACTGTTGTAAGAATCGTAGTCGACAAGCTTTTTCATCCCCTGATCCTTCAATAATTGTTTGCTAAATAGGAGTTAATAGACAGTCGGTGTGAAAGTAGCTTCAGTGACTAAATAGGAAAAGAATAATTCAGCAAATATCCGATGGAAATGGCTAGAAACAAGAAGAAATTCAACGCTACCAAATGCTCAGACACAGAAGAAATGGCCAGCTAGCAGGTTAAAGGCCTGCGACAGGAATTCAAGGTAATGATGCTATTATTCATATCAACCCATATATTGTTTTTGTTTTTGTTTTTTGCCCTATAAAACAAATCAACAGCAGCTATATCACAGACCTAGTTGACGCCTAGGAGGCTCTAGAATGCGCCAAATAGAGTGTTCAAAATGTTCAAAAATTTTGGGGCGCGGGACATGCATCCGGATCTCCTAGCATGGCGTGCAGTTAGGGAACATTGCGAGGAATTATGTCGCACATTTCGTGAAATCGTACCCCACCTTCCACCCCCTTCTGCCAGAAATCTTGCGTCCGGGCCAGTCAACATTATCAGATGCGATGCCTTGTCAGTCGTTATCTAGTCCCGTGGGATGAGGAGGTCAAGGGAACACACTCTCTCCACTGCACTGAAAAGCTTACCACCAAATTGTGTTTACGTGTAATAATAGATCCACTATAGATTGTATGCATTCAGCCTAATAAAGTACTTACCGAAAACCCGTCCTCTTATAATTAGATTGCGGCAATCCCAGCAGGGGCAGGCATTGTGAAGTCCAAATCTTGATTGTCAATAAATGGGTTCCGGAACAACTTTCTACTTTTGTCCAGATGCCTGAAAGATTTTAAAAAAATAGTCTAAAAAAGTGGAAGAGCGGTCAATTTTGTATCATCTAGATTTAAATCAACCCTAGTAAAAAGCAGGAAAGTACAGGAGTTAAACTTCGACATCTTCACCTCAACCTAATCTCAGGTTGTTTGAGGCAGTTTTCAAAAGTCAGAAATATACTTCTAAAATGCACCAGAATGCTCGTGTTGAAAGATCCGCAGCTATGCGAAACGCTCCCCCTGGAATCAAAACGTTCCATCACTTCAGGAAAGTTGTCACGGCTCGAAATCGGTTATAACTGGTGATATCGCCATAACGCACACGTCATTTAAATCTAGACCAAACTTTGCTCAACATCGCTAGGGTTAACGACTTATCAGCGGGTATATTTCCACATTTATTCGTCGTGGTTAGAGAATTGCGATTCATGCTAGATTATACTCTCTGAAAAACGTTGAGTGATATTTCACTCAAGTAAGAATGGATATTGATCCTACTCAATACTTCAGTGAGATTTTCACTCAACTTAAGTTACTTTTCACTCAACTTGAGGTAAATGCACTCAACTTGAGTGACATTCACTGAAGCATAAGAGTGGAAATTGGCTCACTCTTGTTTGAGTTAACTTGAGTGGTTTTACCTCAAGTTGAGTGAAAAGGTACATCTTACTCAAACTTGAGTGGAACCGTTCACTCAAGTTTTTTTAGAGAGTACTCAGTCCTGTCTACCACTGCTTCTAGATGCAACACCAAATCAATTGTTGCGAATGCATATTCCGTCAAATTTCAAAGCCACACTTAACCCTCGACTATTTCTCCAGGTTCTTGTATTGTCAAAGGTGCCTGTCGGCTAGCTAGCAAACATAATATATGCAACAGCGTAGTCAAGATTCAGCCAGGTCATATCTGAACAAAACAATATATGCTAGCCATCGTGAATAGTTTGAATTTTGTCTTTATATCAGGAAAAATGTATTGTGTATAATAAAAAATGTAAAAAGCTGTATTTCCCATCCTCACATTCTAAAACAACATTTTGTATGAATGTATCAACTGTATTCTATGATATTTTCAAGAGAGAACGAATAAAGACTTAAATGAATGTAGGAAAATTTCTTACCTCCGTGTATATAATATAATATCTAATCGTCCGTCGCTGAAAACCTTGGTTCCTCGGCTTGGATGACCAAAACCTGTTCTGCGGGATAAAACGTAGATTGATGATCTATATACTCCCTTTGTATGGGCGTATCTTTGATTTCAGGCGTGACGTCTGGTGGTGACCTATAACCTATTGATCTGGATATAATCATGCCTTCAGGCCCAGATTTGAGTGGAATTCAAGATATGTTACGAAACGCAGCGCCAGAAATGAGGCTCAGGTGTTTTTTGCGTGAGAAAATATTAACTTGGGGATAGTAATGGAATAAAACGGTGTTCACGTATGAATAAATTATACCGAAACAGTGCAGACACTAACAGATTTACAAGCATATAGCCGCAAAATATAGACCTTAACTATCCATTCGCAATGCCCGAAGGTCAAAAATACTGGTACGCTTACTTAAAGAGAGACTAAGAATGTAGACATCTTGCCCACCGAAAAGTCAATGCACGCGTTCCGTTAATTATAGAACCAAGAAGTCTATTCGCAACGTTAAATTAACATTTTTATGTCGACATTCAGTATCGTTCTTGGCCGCCAATTACTTGTTTCATCTTTTCACGTTTTTGGGGGTGATGCGGGTGATAATTTCTTGTTGCTGAAAATAAGAGTGGTTCACGAAATCTCATAAGGAAAGGGTCTATATCATCCCACTATTGAATATGCAGTATGGCCAAGCCACACCAAGTGCAGACAGTGTATTATCTCAAACGTGAGAACTGCAATGTGTGAAAGAAGAAACTAGAATCTTCGCCGGACTGGAGCGACAACGAAGTAGATTAACAGGTTGTAAGAAGTCACATGGTCTCACAGACAAATACACTGACTGCATCTTTCTAAAAACATCACAAGAGCCAAAAGTGTTCCATATGATGCTTTGTATCCCATCCACTATTTTATTGTAGTGATTCTTTTGGACATCTTGAATGATATGACCACACTGCCCTTAGCACCATCTTGAGCTGTATTAGCTACAAATATCACAGAGCGATAAAGTAATAGCCCTATCAAATCATCTGATGAAAAAATGATGAACTATGTGACCGCCAGATAGGAAATTTAAAGAATTCTTACTCAAAAAAAAATAATAACTGTGAAGCCCGATGCCGACCAAGTGTTTCATTCTCTATCATGTTAACAAGTCACACAACTACAATCATAATGATTTGTACAGAGGACATGCCTCTGGGAAAAATTTCCATCAGCAAAATCTCACCATGCACAGGCAACAGCTAAGTGAACGGTTGGGGGTGTACTGACAACACCAGCACCACTTCACCACCTTTTTTGATACTCTTAAATAGAGGACAGCCAGCGGATGGAAAGGAGAAAGGAACAGTAAAAACGCTGATCGAGCGAAGTCACGAAGAATTCTACTCTGTATATTTGTATTCAAGTCAAGACAATGCCCCTGGCATGTTTTAATGGGAAAAATGTTTGTAACCCAAATGTCATGATATTTATTATGTAAAATGGATATCCACATTAGTCGATAGATCATCTGAGTCCGACGATTTCCCCGAGTTAACCCTACCTGGCCTGGGAGGTTATTATGGTCCCATACCAAACGTTCTCTCCTATCTCCGGAACGACATAAAAAGTGACTTTTTATTTATTTTATCATATTTGGGTCATTTTGAGTCGATTTGCATAATCGTCGAATCAGAGGATCATGTGTCAATTCAAGATGACGGCCATGTGATGTACAAGAAAAGTTGTCTTTCTGTCATTTTTCTTCAAAATTTCTGCTTTTCTTCGAGGAAAGTGGGTAAAAACGATCCAATGGTATAGTGAGGTTACTTTCAGCGCCCTAGCGCATAGGGCAAGAAAACTATTTAGGGGAGGGGCCGAAATGGCTCCCCAAGGCCTGAACAGCTCCCAAAAATGCCAGGTCAGCTGGGGATAATATGAGTGTCTCGTCCAATTACATTATCTAAGTTTAAGTGTATCTTCGTAAGAGACAGTATTCTACTTTTAAGCGAGTGGCATTGTGTACAATACAGCCCTTACCTTTTCCCCACATGTATCTGAGTTAAAATTCTATAAGAACAGGTTTGCATAGAATAATTTTACTTCTTGTTTGTGAACAAAAGACTCCGCCTGGCTCCATAAGCAACCTACGTTGACCGCAGTCAACTAATTGTTCGAAAAGTAGCGCAACTGCTGCACTGAACGTGATCACGCAACGTTTAAGCGCAACATCATAAGGGCGGTGGAAAACGATGCCGACGCACTGACAAGAAGCCATATGACCCCACAGACAAATATACTGACTGCATATTTCTATAAACATCTCAAGAAGCAAAAGTGATCCCTGTGATGATTCGTATCCCAGCCACGCTTTTATTGTTCATCTGGACATATTGAATGGCATGACCACACGGCCCCTAGCACGGCTTGAGCGGCATGACCACACGGCCCCTAGCACGGCTTGAGCGGCATGACCACACGGCCCCTAGCACGGCTTGAGCGGCATGACCACACGGCCCCTAGCACGGCTTGAGCGGCATGACCACACGACCCCTAGCACGGCTTGAGCGGCATGACCACACGGCCCCTAGCACGGCTTGAGCGGCATGACCACACGGCCCCTAGCACGGCTTGAGCGGCATGACCACACGGCCCCTAGCACGGCTTGAGCGGCATGACCACACGGCCCCTAGCACGGCTTGAGCGGCATGACCACACGGCCCCTAGCACGGCTTGAGCGGCATGACCACACGGCCCCTAGCACGGCTTGAGCGGCATGACCACACGGCCCCTAGCACGGCTTGAGCGGCATGACCACACGACCCCTAGCACGGCTTGAGCGGCATGACCACACGGCCCCTAGCACGGCTTGAGCGGCATGACCACACGGCCCCTAGCACGGCTTGAGCGGCATGACCACACGGCCCCTAGCACGGCTTGAGCGGCATGACCACACGGCCCCTAGCACGGCTTGAGCGGCATGACCACACGGCCCCTAGCACGGCTTGAGCGGCATTAGCTACAAATGATTCAGAGCGATGATGTAATAATCCTATCAACTCATCTTTCGGAAAATGATGAACCATGTGACCACCAGATAGTAAGAAACGGGTCGGGTCAATCGAGGAGTATCTCCCAAAGAGTGAGTACAAAATACTTCCTTCAGATTAAGTAGTGACCGTGAGAAAAGCAATGTTGAGCATAAGCTGTCCGTTTGTCAAATTCAGATGTTAGCGGTGTGACAGAATACCTGGTTATTCGTCATAAAGATCCCTCCGTTTTACCACCCACGTCTATCTACACAGTCATGTATTTCAAGACTACGGCTGGCTTGTGCGCTTTGAGGCCTACCCAGGCCTGCAGAGGATCCACCCCCCCATCCACCCTCCACATACACACACCATATATATTGTCTTATTACCAGGGCGATTACTGTTCCCAAAGTATATCCTTGGTTCAAGCTGTACCAGAAAGATTCTGAAAATCCAAGAAGACGGCTCTGAAGACGTCAATTTGACGTCATATTCAAATGCAGATTGCATTGGTCGATTTTTCGGTCAAATTTGCTGAAAGTTTTTCATTTTTATAAGTATAAAGTCCAAATATTAGAAGAAGAACGACAATCACATTTCAGTCTCACTCTCATGACCGCCATTTTGAATTTCTCCATGATTTTTTACTTGGAAGGATATGCAAATAGGTGCAAAGTGACCCCAATATGATATGCTATATCAGTATGATAGGTTTATTCTCTTGCACCAAACGCTATATCTCCTAGCACTGCATAATCCCTGTATTAGCGACGCTCTGAAGGATATTAAGCCGGTGCTAGGGGCTGTGTAGATACTTCATAGTCTCCACATGAACAGCTGCAATAAAAGCGCGGCTGAGATACTAAGACTACGTCCGAGACTCCACCGTATTCTCGGGTCTGAATGTGAGGTGCCGAGGAACGATTTCCTGTAGAGTCATACGGCTGCTCTTTAGTCGCCAAACGTCGTCAATTTTTCCAACCTCTTGCGTATCGCTCCAATTTACGCCCTTCACTGGAATTGATGCAAACCACTGATAGCCCAGATAGAACTTCATATCTGGACCTACAACTTTACAAGAATGATTAAGCCTTTCTCTCACTTCGAATCCACGACAAGAGAGTCGAATACAATTTTGACACCGAGAAATACCTATTTCTTGATAGCGATATTCCAGAGGGACCTGCATACGAGGAATACACATCTCGTCTGGTAGCACGTACTCGATCAGACGGTGACCACTTTAATCAAAGCCACAGATTACTACTGCAGAAAGAGAGTCATACCACCAACCCATTCATTCAAATTTTCTCACATTCTTTGATAAATAGCGTACACTGACAGCAAAATACGATCGAAGCATGCAAGGTCTCTGGCGCTACGTGTCGTCACCTGTGGCTAATTCCGCGTCTATCATGTCATTTGTTTTACCTTCCCATGGTGTTCAAATGAACAGGCACAATCAAAGCGTGACTGAGATACATACTCTGAAAACATCTTGTCATTCACTTGGATAAAGGATAATGGTTAGTGATTAAGATTTTATTTACAGAACTTCATCATGTCTTGTTTTAAAACGGTTGACCGCTTCTCTCCTGTAGGATTACAAGCGTCTGGTCCGTCATTCATAATTCAGCCGTCGTCCATTAGAGAATATCCGCGTCCACAATCCAAAGACCTATTCCATATTCCATATAACAGTATTAGCACCAAATTCAAAAAGACAATCATAGTATACATAAACATAGGCTTGTTTCCTGCAAGAGAGAAGCGGTCAACAGTTTTCAATGATGCCGGCAAGACATCATGATGTTCCAAAAATATCAAATCCGTATCGCTGATCAGTATTCTTAATCCATAATATTCGTTGTAAAGTCGTCATCTAAAGAATGATGTATCTCAGTCACGCTTTGATTGTGGCTGTTCATATGAGTACCATGAGGATTTTGAAGTACATGGGTTCATACGGCCCCTAGCCCCGGGTTAAGCGGAATTAGACACAAGTTACTAAACGTAACGCCATAGATCTTGCACGCTACGCTCGTATTTTGCTATCAGCATGCGATATGGCGTATATGGCGATATGGTTAACTTTGTGTAACTCGTTTAATATAACCATCCTGTGTTTTATTACTTTTTATTTCACACACATTTGGAATTGGTGCTAACTGTTATATGAATATGTCTTTCGACTATTGAGGCGGAATTCATATATGGACAAAGGCTGAATATTGAATGTCGCATCTGGAGTCACTGATTGTCAGCTGTGAATATTTAGTAATACACGGTGTAAAACTCCAGTAAAAGGCGGTTCTCATAAGGCCTCGAATTTGGCGGAATTCTACACAAGTTACTAAACTTGTGGCGACAGATCTTGCAAACTGCGTTCGTATCTCTCTATCAGTGTGTGATATTTTCAAAACATTTTTAGACTTTTACATGTAGAAACTTAATAAAGTAGAAAATTTCATAATGGCCTGATTAGACTACAAGCACGGCTTGCTGAACCATTTACTGCAATTTTTGTGACATTGATTGAAATAAGTAATCTACTCATGTATTATAAAAATTCTTTGAACTTTTAAATTGTTCCAATTAACGGGGTAACTGCTGCCAGAGACAGTTCCATCGTGTAGATGTTGACTTATACCTGCGCCTTTGTGTAACTCCTTTAATACATCATGACACTGGATAACCCATGAGAAGAAACTCTACATATGGCATAAATACAAAAATGACAGTTGGTAATATACTGCATGATCCATGCAGAGCGATCGATACAGACACTTAGAACAGTTAACTGCCTGTCGCCATTTAAGGCAATTGCTAACTTGAAAGGGTGGATATCGATTTCAACTTCGTTAAGCCTCATTCAGAAGTTAGATATCGTCTGGTCATGATTAGCAACATTATCTTCTGAGTTTTTTAGTCAAAGCCAAGAGAAGATGTTATGTGACGTTAACCCGTAATTCTCTCTCTCTCTCTCTCTCTATGAGAACAAGACAAAACGAACAGTCGTGTGAACCCTTTCGTGTCTAAGCTGGATATTTTACATATACATGATTAAAAGGAAGAACGACTTAACTGACATCGATTTTCCATCCAAGTAAGTTGATGCTCAGTAGAAGCATGTGATAAGTGCAATTGTGGTATGATGTTTGCTCCATCATGATGCCTATGTTTGATCCCTGTGTCAGTTGATACAGTCGAGTAGCCAACGCCGTAAATGGGCCTTACCGTCAATGCGGTTGTCTGTTTCAAATGATAGCTGGGGAGTGCACATGCAAAATATGACCTGGGCACCTTTGGGCATTTTTTTTTCATGCCAAGCTTTTTTTCTACATATTTCATAATTATGTCAAATTTCGTATAAACATATCAATTTGGACATCAGAGTAAAACTATTTACATGCACCATGTTAAAATAAATTTTAAAATTGAATATTATATGATGCGAGGTAATTTTCGGGTCATTTGGGTATGGGACTGGTCGCTTAATATGTGAGAAAGAATGACGTCAGGATTTCAAGGTTTCAATATGAAAATGGAACAATAAAAAGCAGTAAGTTGATGGAACCCGCAAGCGCAATGTACAGTAGTGGAATTGTATAGGATTTCAAGACTAAATATCAGTGGTGATAGGTCGATGGCAACCTATAACCTGTAATCTGGGTCATCTATACACGGTAAGACCGACCCTGAAAGCGTGCATATCCATTTCCAGCCTACTTTCGGCAACTATAACAGGGAATTTCCCGAAATTAACACCACGTGATGTCGGCGACAGCCAACAGCTAAACTCTACCGGCGTAAACCCAACGTAATCCGCCATTTTCGAGTCATGTGCTGTCCTACTTGTTCAAAATTACATATCTGCAACACCTCTTGAATGATATGGAGGTTATTCATATCAGTGTCTTTTGTAAGCTCAGAAAATATGTTCCAGAAGTAGTATGTAAAGCCTGTAATCTATCAGATTTCTCGAGTCTGTTCTCCAACGGATGAATTCCGAACAGTATACGGTAAAGTATCGGATATCGCTCCGCAATAATGGCGACACACGATTCGCAAGCGCCATCTTATGGATGACGAAGTGTACGCAAATGAGGTCGAACGGCGTCCAATGAGACCGTGGGGTTCGAAACTTGGCTGTCGCTATAGATATCACATAGTGTATAAGGGTGAGTATAAACATATCAATTTTGACATCAGAGAGAAACTACTTACACCATGCTAAAATATATGTTGAAATTGAATATTATATGATGCGAGGTAATTTTCAGGTCATTTGGGTATGGGACTGGTCGCTTAATATGTAACAAAAAATGAAGTCACGATTTCAAGGTTTCAAGGTAAAGAATATGAAAATGGAACAATAAAAAGCAGTATATGTTGATAGAACCCGCATGCGCAGTGTACAGTAGTGGAATTGTATATACGGGCGGGTTGTCTTAATTTATCATACTCTCGCTACTGCTCTTTACCATTCAGTCATCACCATGTTCCATTTGGAGTTAAAAGTATATCCGATGATTTGGGGAAGTCTAACGAGCACGCCTAGGTGGATATTACCTAGAGTAATGATATGGCTGACTGTGGCCCTTTCCCCAGTATAAAGACTACGTTTAACGCAGAAGGGCTGTTATAAATTGACAGACTATAATTGTGATCGCTAGTCGATGCCGGGCCTTTCGATAACTTCTTTTCATTGCGCTAGCATCGTCTCATGATCTCTTCCATGGTGAGGATAAAATCCATATTCGCAGTTGGGAGGCGAATAAAAAGAGAAACGCTTCAAAAAGAACGAATTGCAATCGTTTTTCGACTGTATGGATATCAGTATTAACAACGTTCTTGCATATCATAGTGTTGTTTATATTCGTTATTGTCCGCGAGCTCCGAGTTTCGAGCTCCAAACTGTTTCATCCCATAGCTAATTGCTCCTAACTGTCCCATCTCAGAGCTTCGAGCTCCGAGCTCCCAAATGTCCCATTCCCAAGCTGTGAGCTCTTACCTGTCCCAACTCCGAGCTTCGAGCTCTTGCATATATACACGACTTACACCGGCGAGGCTTCATTATACGACGGATATCAGAGGAGACGATAATCAGGCTTGCGCGTGTCACATGTGCCCGAAGTCATTGTCCACCCCATTTAATCTACGCAGGCGGTCACTTTCTATACATGAAAATCACATTGACGAATGCCAACCCAAGCAAGGGAGCACAATCAACACCTGCGTCTCAGACTAGAGTAGTAGACCGTCCATGGGATGAAGATGAGCGGTCCTTCCTCGTGTAGAAGAAAGTCACGTCACGATTTCTTAGAGGAAGGTCGGGTAACCTTAGCTCCGACACGCATTGTATGGTTGTGCAGCAAATGGCAGCGCGCGTACAATAATACGCGATTAAACAATGTGAGCTTGATTCCCAGAATTCCTCGCGATATAGAACCTTTTAATAACCCTTCTGTTTTGCGCTCGGCAGTGAGGTCGGCTGCAGCTTCTGAAACATGTTAACTCAAAAGTTTTCGAAGATTGGCGAGTAATCTTAACCAATCAACAATCAGATTAGAAGCTTAACTTCCATACTGCACAGCTATGATAGACAATGAGAAAGAAACTGGGAACGATTTATAGAACTTCGAGCACGCCAAGATAACATTTCGTCTCTTCCTCGTATTACTATCCAGCATATTTTCATTTTCCAGGATAGTGATCCATAACTCTAATGGAATGAAAGTTAGCCGACTGATGGAGAGAGAGAGAGAGAGAGAGAGAGAGAGAGAGAGCATGATCGCTCTCTTTCACAAAACAAAAACTTCATCATGAGGTTTCAATTATCAAATCCGATTCGCTGATCAGCATCCTTAATCCATATCATCGAAGCTCTTTATACTCAATCATCCACTTCCTGCTCATTTTTCGTGTGCGGGTTGTTCATTGTTTATCTTCTCCAACATCCGAGATTTTCCTTCTTCTGTGTTCTTCGTTCTAAGAACTTGGTTAATCAAGCAGAGCTCAAAGAATGAGGAAGTAAAATACTCTTCTCCTGAGTATCATCTTCATAATTAATCATTAAAAGGTTGCTATGATAATTCAGATAAGAATCTTTAATCTTTGACTAATGGGTTCTTGTTAATACTTTTGAAACTTATAATATTTCTGGTTCATAACATGATATACCTGTCACAAAGGTCGATTTGAGGAAATACTGTTACCAGACAACGACTCGCTCTGATCTTCGTTTAAATTTAGTGTCATTCAATGTAGCAACAGGGCTCTTTATTCTTATTCATTGATAGACTTTCTGTATGGAATAAAATTTTGAAAGCTGGTTGCAGGACAAGCATATCTCTGAAGTCCATCAGTGACATCCGATTCTCGATAAACGCTATGTTACATGCAGCAAAAACGAGAATGACAAAAGTATGCCATTATTCGTCTATATTTTGTGTTATTTGCTCTCTTACAGCACCACAGCATATGTATAGTGAACTCAATATGCAGTATCGCAAGTAGTACACCACAACTTCCAGTCATTAAAAGATTTGACATATCATATAAGTCAAATAGTGTCATTACAACAACGGTATTGGAGGTCGATACAATATTATTTTTATTTTTATTTTATTTTGCACAGTATACATTACAATAAATACTCATGAAGCCTACCAAATAATTACCACCTGATGGATTACACTAAATTCAGCATTGTGTGAAAAAGTATACATGTGCATGTACTTGACATTTGAAATACAAACGAGACAAATCACACCAAAAGTACATATCAAAGGTTTACCAACACAAACGCATAGACAAGACTTATTCCAACTAAAATATACGGTCCATCGATGCAATATTATTGTACATCCAACTGAACATGGTGCGCTATGTTTTATTGTTAATGGACTTAATGGAAGTAATATATAAAGATGTGGCATTGCGAACATTGCTATTCTATTTATTGAATACGGTTTCCTCAACCAAGCCACGCACTCCTCTGTAGTTGGTACAAATCAAGCCTGGACATACATTGTAAATTTATATGGCTTGATGAATACTTCTCACTGACCACGATTTCACCAACAGAACACCATAACTATAGACGTCAGATCCCACAGTCAATATTCAGCCGTCATTCACAACAGAATTTCCGTGTCAATAATCGAAATATCGTTATCGTACGCAGGTTAGTATCAATTTCAAATATGTGATTGCAATGGGAAAAACCCCCAAAAAACAATATGATTTCCCGCAAGAGGGAAGTTGATCAACAGTTTGCAAATAAAGACAGCAAGACATCATGATGTTTTATGAAATAAAATCCTAATCATTGACCTGCACTCGATCTGTATCCAAGTGAAGTACCAAAGTAATATCTCTCAGTCACGCTTTGAATGTGCCTGTTCATCTGATAATCATGAAGATCACTGCCACATCATTGGAAACTGTTGACTACATCTCCCTTGCAAGTAACATGCTTTTTTATAACTGTGTGGAATTGGTGCCAACTTTCAAAAGTAAAATGTCTTCCTATGTCGGATCTGACGACTGAATTCAAAAAATCTGACGACGACACAGCTCACCAATCCCCAGTGTACGAGTTGTCACAACGATACAGCTCACCAATTCCCAGTGTACGAGTTGTCACAGCGACACAGCTCACCAATCCCCAGTGTACGAGTTGTCACAACGACACAGCTCACCAATTACCAATATACGAGTTGTCAGAGCATTTCCGTCATAGCTCTCTAGATTTGTATCTATACCGCTTATGCCAGTGCTAGGGGCCGTGTGGTCATGTCATCTAAGTTGTCACATGAACAGGTACAATAAAAGCGTACCTGAGATACAACACATATCACGAATCGTTAGATTCTTGGTATGTGCTTTAGAATAGGTTAACCAGAAGACTATACTGTAAAGTCATGTCGCTCTGTCAGTAGGTCGGCACCTCTTCCCACTTCCCTTAATCTATCCCTACGCCCGAATATGATGGATTTTGGTAATATATGAATGTGCTTGGAAGTGTAATGCTAAACAACAAGACATACTGTCTTACATTCAACCCTTTTGCTGATGCGTATTATTTTACACGATTAGAACAATGGAGATGACGTTCTCCTACATACGTTCATCATCACTCTTAATGACGTCTTAAAAAAACTGTTGTTCAAGCGACTTGACTAGGCCATTTTGCTTGTCATTTTCTTAACAGCAAAATTTGGAATCATGACTTTCTGTGTAAGGTGTTTGAACACTAAAGAGTATGTCGTCATCACAGTTGGAAATTTACTAAGTTATTTGTTGAGTATAATTATCGTCATATATTTTACCTTTTCACCGTTTTGGCAACGCAAGCTACAATTTCCACTTTTTAGAGTATAATATTAAGCTATTAATATTATGTGTTCCAAAATTTCACAAATTTGATGGTCTGCTGATACTAAATTCCTTATCCAGAACCTGGTAGTAGTAATATTTACATATGAAATGCACATTCTCCCCCTACTCCCCCTTAACTTTTCAATAACTTGATAGCTTCTCGTAAAATTCCGCCAAGACAAATTTGGAATCAGACAGATGTCGCATACCAAAATTGGGATCAGCAGGTCAAAGACCAAGGTAACAAACATCACAATTTTTTCTTATTTTGCGAGTGCAACTGAGGGGAAACCATGTATCCCAAAACAAAGTTTCATATCCTTTTATATTGCATCTAAGGACAGACACTTGTCCCCAATGAGGAGGAAAGTGTCCTAGCTGGGTTAGAAGATAGGGGCCGGACACTCTTAGCCACCGGACATTCTTAGTCTCAAACTTTCCCTCAACAGCGGTACGAATAAAGTTGTTCGCCGACCAATTTAGACTGGTCCATTTCATTACATTATTTGGCATTCAAGGTAGAAACGCCACAGGACCAGGGTTGTGTACACATTAAAAAGCTTGATGTTGTGAATATATATATTTATTTAACCCAGACAATGTCGGACAACGAGCTAGCTCCCAACCATGCCAACGCAATAGAGTGTTTGGTGCACTCCTGTTGGTCATCCAGCGTGACTCCAACATTTTTTATATATCGCACTCTGCCATTCCCCCTCATTTTCTCCCAGAGGGATCCAACTATCTTCTCTCGCCAAAGTAGGTGGAGACAGCAGTAGATCACACGTTTTGTCGGCAGACATGATCATGTTCCAATCCTGACACCGTGTTTTGCCTATCGTGTCCATATCCTTAGTTACTTCGTCTACCAAGACATCCAAGTCAGGTCAAGATAATAGTATCTTCGGCATAATCTGTGCGATGATGGACTATGTTATGTCCACTCATTGCATGTGCTGTATACACACTGAACCAAGTGGGGATAGTACTGACCCCCTGGGTATTCCAAGTTTCGAGGACTACCATTTCAGTAAATGTTTCAGTGAGAGTAAGTTTTGACTGCCATTCTCTTAGGTATATCGATATGTAACAACAGTCTACTTTGGACGTGAAATAGTTTAGGGCTTGCAAATCAAGGCTCTCCAGCAAGCCCAAAACATGTCAAATAAAAGAAAATGCCATCAGTATGGATTACGGCCATAGTTCGAGATAATTTTATTAAAAGACATTGAATTCAAACCGTTTGGGCATGGATTTAAATGATATAAACATAGTATCATTATGCTAAGGAAACACTGCAAGCACAAGAAAGAAAAGGGAAATTGGAAGAAATGAAAAGTGAAAAATGTATCCCTTGTCTATGGCTTTCGATGGTTAAATAATTTTACAATCTTCTTATCAGTATAAACCGAGAGTTATTGAAAAGAGGAATAATACAAAATGTACAAGCATCTAGTCCGTCATTCAATAATCAGCCCTCGTTCAATAAAGAAAATCCGCTTACAAGGACCTATTCGATATAACTGCAACAGCACCAAATAAAAAAAAATAAATAAATAAAAAGCAATTACAGTATACAAAACATAGGCTAGTTCCTTGCATGAGAGAAGTAGTCAACAGTTTTCGACGATGCCGGCAAGGCATCATGACGTTTCAAAAATATCAAATCCGTATCGCTGAACAGTATTCTTAATCCATATGATTATTGTTGTGAAGATAATGATGTATCTCAGTCACGCTATGAATTTTAGAAGTTCGTAATACCTCTCAAATATGATTTATTTCAAAGCCTCAAGAAAGAATAATATTGAAGGCATATGATAGTGCAGCTCTTTTTGGGTATAGATATGATGACTCCAATATAAGTACACCGAATATTCGCAATAAGCTTATGGCCAATGATAAAGGGACTTCTCTACGGTATCATTTACTTGGTTCTGTTGATTAAGGTTCGTCATTTCGTTTCGAATGTTGAAGTGAAGTTAACTTGGGCCGCAGCATCAGATTGAGACTCTCCTTGATAGCTGGTACTCTGAGAAACAGGATTATCGGGTCAAGTATAGGATTCACCATATAGAGCAGGATAAGTACACGCCGAATTGTCCTCTGGGTAGATCTGTCCAAGCCCAGTTTAATCAGTTTCAGATTGATCAAGAAGGCAAACACTGGACCAGGGATGAACAATGCCAAAGAAGACAAGTGAACCATGAAGTAGGTAATGGCTAAAGACACGGACGAATTAGTGTTATTGGTCCGTGTCTGAGTCAGGGCCATGCCTTTTCGTCTCATCCTTTTGACCAGTAAGAACAGAATGATGTATATACAGAATGTGATCATGCCAACTCCGATGACGACGAAAAAGCGAACCTTGGACGTCCAGACTCTAAAACCGGCGACCAGTTTATAACAGATTCCCGGTCCGGGCACCGTCAACGCAGTCACGAAAGGGAGAATAAATGTAGGTAAAATTAACGCAATGGGAATAAGCCAACTGCTAGCGATAGTACAAAGTAACAGCCATCTGGGATAACCAACTGTGTAGTACCGCAGTGGAGCTACAATTGCGTACAGTCTGTCACAAGCCAAAACCAGACTGGCTAAACTTTGATAGTACATGGCTACAGGCGTGCCGATAGTGTACAAGATGTCAATGCAGTTATGCACGTAGTGCCCCCGTATCTTAAACGCATACATGATTGGAGCTATTATATCGAGCGAAGAAAAGAAAGGCAAGAGACAATCAGCAAATAACGTGTTAAGAATAAAATATTTGGACTTCAATTGTTTTGATGGAACAGTCACCAGAGACTTGATAACACAGAAGTTGCAGAACACACCGGTACAGGCTAAAACTAAAGCGAACGATTGAAGCAAAATAAATACGACACTTTCATCAAGTTTTATCCAACGTTCGGGATCAATCGAGCTCTCAGTTTCGGTCCTTGTTCCGTTGCCAATTTCGGCGGTAGTGTTACTTGCATCCATCTTCTTCAATGACTCTGTTCAGAAAGTGTTTATACCTGGGGATGGAGAAGATGTGATATTTTTATGACCTTTATGCATGGGGATCCGCTCATATATTTAGCTTGCCTGTCTCGTATTCGTCTGTCATTATTAGATAATACACATGGAAGATAAGAGTACATTTGAAGCAACTCAGGTTATAATGAATGAATGATTGATACTTGAAATATAACAATTCTGCTCTCAGGAAACAGTATATTTATTATTTAAGGAAAACAAGTTTTTGCGGCTCCAGAATTGATGCATCTTAAATCAATCTATCCTAGCAAATGTGTTTCGTTCTTGGATAAGAATATTCAAATACGCAGGAAAGTCACATACATTGAAAGCAGTTGTGAGGCCATATATTGATGGAGAAGCCATCGTTCTTAATCAGTTTCCGATTCAATATAATTTTGCATGACACTATTGGAACCAAGTTACGAATTGGCATAAATGAAAATCTTATAAACCTATGTAAGTTTCTTGCAAGACGGAAACAGTCGACTTTACTCAATGACGTCAAATCATCATGTTCATATCTTACTAACTGCCGAATATTTCGTTATCCAAAGGAATTTTCAAAGTACATGTATCTATCTGGATTATATACTATCACGATTTGGTTGCGACTGTTTATATGTACACAATGAATATGTTGTACACCACGATATTCACACGGCACCAACCCCACGCCCCCCCCCCCCCTCCCCAAGGGCTTACGCGGAGTTAGACACAAGTTATGAAGCATTTCGATTGTGTGACTTTATTTGAATACAATGAACAGCATTCAAATGGTCTCTAGTAGCCCAAGCGATTTGCACATCGTAGTGCCGAAGGTACTATACACCACGATCGTATCCTGATATCAACATTTATCATATACCTATGTATGCTAGGTAACAAATACAAAGGCATGTTTTCTTATTCCGTATCGCATTTCCCGTATCACATCCTCCGGAAAAGAGGGACTACTTTCGCCTTGTCTATCTAGGTCGCATTGAGTCGCGCCACCTGTCGGGGAAAACCCCTGCAACATATCCAAGTATATTGGACCACGGTCACTGTTTATCTGGTGTTCGTGGCCAAAAATTTAACAGTTATTTTTTTTTTTAGAAAGCACAATGCGATAAAGCCGATGTCCTCAAAAAACATACAAAGGGTCAGGTTTACAATGAAAATAAAATTTATTTAATAGAAACGTCTGTCGTCTGCTAGGCCATGGCATAGGTCATGGGAATTCCCACACCAAGAAATTCCTTCAGCAATTCACACTTATCGAGTACAGCTCTTATCGGAAAACGGGAATTATCGCCAGAAAACTGTGTATATATTCAGACATTCGTTAATTATTATTCCCTGTTGACATTTTCCTGTTTGTTAGTATTGTACAATTTCATACACTGTACAATGGAGGATTCCTTTGCCAATTTTGACAGTGACACGAACAGTTCTTTTGAGCCGGCAAATTTTGACCTGGGCTTTTTGCCCAATTCCCCCAACCAATCTGACGAAAGCGGTTCAACAAATAACTTTCCCAGTGACGATGGAATTGATGGTGCTATTCGGGACATGCCTCTTGAGCTTGATATAACGATGCAACATCAGACTGCGGCGGCAACATCAACAACAACAATGTCATCATCAACAACAACACCAGTGTACAATGAAAACCATGATGAATCGGACTCCGACCCGGAACCTGAAGATTTAGCATTGCTGAATGAACGAATACAACATCATGACCCCCCTCCAAATGTGAATAACCGTGCCCCAACATTTGTAGAGCTTCAGAAATCCCAGACAGAGTTTGTTACTGATATGAGAAATAAAAATACTGTACGGAAAACTGACAGCGTCGTACGCACTTTTGCAAAATGGCTTGGGGCCTCTCCACGGTTCGAAGAACGGGAACTACAGCTCATCCCACATCTGGAGCTGGACAACTACATCGGCTCATTTCTGCTTTCAATTAGAAAATTTGATGGATCTGAATATGAGCCGGACACTCTTACAAGTTACCATCGAGGTATTGACCGGTTCCTTCGTGAGAAGAACTACCCATACAGTCTGATATTGGACCGCGAGTTCCAGACAAGTCGGGATGTCCTGGCCTCTAAAAGAAAAGAACTTAAAGCGAAAGGAAAAGGAAATAGGCCAAATAAATCAGAGCCTCTCACCCGTGACGAACAGATCATCCTATCTGAAACGAGTCAGCTTGGCTGCCAGAGTCCAAAAACAGTTACAAAACAAAATGTGGTTGAACAATACTATGCATTTTGGGCTGCGGCCAACTTCTGAAAACCGAAAACTGAGGTTGGGGGATTTAACGCTAAAAACTGATGCGAACGGTCTAGAATTCATTGAATTCAATGAGCGAGTGACAAAAACGAGAACCGGTGCCAATCCGAGTGGCCACGAACGCCCCTTCCACCCCAAACAATTCGCCTTGCCGAATAACCCTGAGGAATGCCCCGTTCACACTTACAAGGAGTTCCGAAGTCACAGGCCCCAGAAAATGTGTGCTCCTGATAGCCCATTTCATCTTGCCATACACTGCCAGAGGAAAGCATCAAGCTCTGTCTGGTATAAATGTCAGCCACTGGGGGAAAATAAATTAGGGGAAATTATGAAAAAAATAACAGGAAATGCTAACATACCTGGACGGAAAACCAATCACAGTGCCAGAAAATCGACAGCGACACGTCTTCTCCACGCTGGAGTACCACCGACAACAATTATGCAACTGACGGGGCACAACAACGTTGCCAGTCTGAACAATTATGCTGTTGCCAGTCATGAACAACAGAAAGAGATGTCACATATTCTCGGTGTAACAGATACGGCAACTAATAAATCTCCGTGTCACGCTATCCCAAGTACCAGTAATGTCGACGATTCTCCGTGTGTCCCTGTCACTTCCGCCCCTTTGATACAAAGTTCGGACTCACTGACTGACCAAAACATTCCGATACGAATAAACCAGAATCTCCTGTCACAAACTCAGACGACCGCAGCGGGTATCTTTCACGGCGCCAACTTTCAGCACTGCACCCTGAATATAACGGTCTGCCAGTCTGCTGGATCGATCCCGTCAAATAATTTGACATAAATAATAACTCAAACGAATTATACTTTTCACTTTTGGTCGAAGACATCAATATATAAACTCTAAATGTTACAGAACGTTTCTGTCACTTCCACATGTTTGTCGCTTCCGGTAAAGTTTGAAAGTTACAGCGCGTATGAATTTACTTTTTGACCTAGTTATGAGGCTAGCTAAGAGAAACCTTGTTCTCATGTGAATATTGTGGTACATTCAATAATATATATAAATTCTGGTACTGTATGTAATGTTGAATTGAAGGTTATTTATAGTTATTATAGGTAATTTATTTCAACCAAAAATGAATTCTGTCTTCTTTCTGATTTTGATCATTGTTTCTGCTACACTGACTGTCAACTCGTTTCTGCATATAAAACTGGGGTAAGAATCGAGGCCTGTGCACTACCCTAGATTTGAATGCTGCATCATCCAACATAGTCCTGCGGAAATACCGCTAAATATGACCGACAAAGTTAATATAAATACAGGTATATGATAAAAAGGTTATCATGGTACTGTGTGTTCCGGGACGTCGTATCAGCTCTCGTGCTCTGAGGTCCGATCGCCGTATCGACCTCGCCCTGCGGGCTCGGTCGATACGGCGATCGGACCTCAGAGCACTCTAGCTGATACGACGTCCCGGAACACACAGTACCACGATAACCTCTATGTATATATGATAATAAAGAACAAATACAGAAGCATTCATCCCCAGGTGGTTTAGCTTTGTTAGTCCAGTTTATGTAATGACGCGATCATTGGGTACTTCTACATACCTATCATAAAATCTAGATATTGCTATCAGAGGAGATATAATATGTCAGACCGCACTGCGGTGGCCTAATGCCAAAGACTTGAAAAATGGAACTTGTTCCTTCCTCGCTCACGCTCAGCATTAAGGGGATAGAACAAGGACTGGTTCGGTCGGTGTCAGTATAATGTGACTGAGTGGGGTGTCATGTCTGCCTATGGCATCATATTTCGGTGGGACAGCACTATAAAATGGCAGCATTAGATCTGCTCTGTTACAAGTAGATGCCTCCGCCCCTTCACCTCCCCTTCCTTCCCGTCGTGATATAGCTGTAAAAATGTTGAAAGCGACGATAAACCCTATTCACTCACTCACTCACTATAATATGTCATGTTCAGATCCTTCTGTGAGATAAACATGTACCAGTACTGAACAGATAGGGACAGTTAATAGTGTCGATATTACAATCGTTGCTCTCGTCGTATAGTCATCTGGAAAGTTTTCTCATATCAGAAGATCGTCTTTTTACCGTTTTGGCAAAAGAAAAAGAACTGACCTTGAATAAGTCAGCTTTCAATATTTTAGAGATATAATGGTATTAAGAAGATAACATATATAGGACTGTAAGAAAAAATGCATAATTTGCGCGCACTGCAATATAAATATTTGTTCATTTGGTATACAGTGCTGCCAAATTCATCCACATACTATATTATGAAGAAACTCCACCGACAACAAAACTCACGTGAATGATATTCTTTATGGGACTAAAGACGGCTTGATTGTATCCAGCAGTATTAATACATGTAAAGTGATCTGTTTCTTTCAAAACGGAAACCTAAAGGGTTCTAATGAGAAATTTTAGCACAGAGAGACGCGAAATCACCGGTGGATGTGTATCCCTTGTGGGGCGTAAAGTTCTTCTGTGAGACATTGAACTTTTCGCCAGTAACACCTACATGCATCGTTGCTGCAATTTTGTGATAAATACCGCATATCTCTAACTGATCGTAACTTGTGTCTAAGTCTCTCTCCCTATGAAATCATTATTAGAATTTCCCCAAATTTCACATAAATGTATATGAGAAGATACATATTCAATATGAGAGAAAAACAAAACATGTGATCTCACTCATCTTTGAGTAATAGCTTTTATAATTCTACAGGTTTGCTGTAAAATATCTCGCATCACGCAAGGTCATGAAATGTGCCTTGTTTATGTCGACATAGTCGTAACATTTCAAAGTTTTCCAAGTCAAACAGAGTTTGATGTATGCTTATCTTTGAAATCGTCGAACTTATAAAAATGTCTTTCAAATTTCAAGCCACCGAATTCATTTGGCTTCTGAGATCGCCCGAAATTACTTTCATTTAGAAATGGTCGGAAACCTGATTCAAAGAAGATATGGCACATTATCTGATCGTCCGCCATAATGTCAGTTTTCTCAAACAAATGGAAACTAACTACCTTATGCGAAGTTATTTGGCGAACACGCTATAAATCAGGGTGAGGAAGGTCTTTAACCCGGTGGGACAGTGTGGACACTGTGCAATAAGATATCTGATTGGTATTTATATGATTAGACTCATTAACAGCATGACTCGGCTACGCGAGACTCTAGAAAACCACGTCATTTGGAAAAAAAAGAATACTGTTCACTGATAAGGGTCTACTTCTTGGTTTTTGCCGGCATCATTGGAAACTGTCGATATATTCTCTCTCGCTTGTGTTTTAAAATTGATGTGTGATAATGAAGAACCATAAACAGAGATTGATAGGGCTATTACATCATCAATCTGAAATATATGCATCTGATACCGCTCAAGTCAGGGCTAGGGGCAGCGTGGTCATGTCAGCCAAGATGTTTACATGAACCGTTACAATAAAAGCGTGCCTGGGATGCAAATCTTCACAATGATAACCTCTGATTCCTGTGATGTTTCACAGAAATATGCAATCCGTACATTTGTCTGTGGGCTCATATGATTTGCAGGAAACTAGCCTATATTTTTGTATACTATTACTGTTTTTTATATAAATTCGGTGCTAATGTTCTAATTTGAAATAGGTATTTGGATATATGGATGCGAAAATTCTTTAATGGACGACGGTTAAATAAACAATGACGGACCAAGCGCTTGTAATTCTTGTCAGTATACGCCGCCATCGTTTTCCACCACCCTTTTAGAGTTTTAATTGCTGCCGGTATATAGTGAGATTTTGCTGGTGGATGATTCGTCCTCGTGGCTTGCCTTTTTCAAATCATTGTGATTGTAGTTTTGTGACTTGTAAACATTACAAAGAATAAAGTGTATGGTCGGCGTCGGGCCTCGTAGAGAATTGTTCTAAATAAGAACTTGAATTCCACAAATACCCATTTGGACCGTTGTTTTCCTATCTGACGGTCACATAGTTCATCGTTTTCCATCAGATGACTCGATAATATCATTACGTCATTGCTCTGAAATGTTTGTATCTAATACCGCTTAAGTCGACACTAGGGGCCGTATGGTCATGTCCTCTTGCATATCGCTCCAATTTAAGATGTCCACATGAACACATTACAATAAAACGCATGGCTGGGATACAAATCCTCACAGGGATCGCCTTTAGTTCTTGCGATATTTTCAGAAATACGCAGTCAGAATATTGTATGTCGGGTTATATGACTACTTGTCAGTACGCCGGAATCGTTTTCCCCTACACTTTTAATGTTGCGTTTAATTTCGGAGGTTTCCTTACCATTCACGTGCGAAAATGGTAAATTGATAAATCCCCCTAAATAACAGTCTTAATTATATTGAAGTATTACTTGAAAAAAAGCATATCTAAAACATCATAGATTTTGACCAGGTTATTTTTTATATATAAATTATTAGTGTATGAATGAGCGATTCTAAGAAATAACATGGAAGTACCAATATACGAGTTGTCAGAGCAGTTCCATCATAGCGCTCTATATTTGTATCTAATACCGCTTATGCCGGTGCTAGGGGCCTCCTGTTCATGTGGCAACTTGGATGATATGACCACACGGCCCGTGTGGTCATATCATCCAAGTTGCCACATGAACAGGTACAATAAAAGCGTACCTGAGATACAACACATATCACGAATCGTTAGATTCTTGGTATGTGATTTAGAATAGGTTAACCGGAAGACTATACTGTGAAGTCATGTGGCTCTGCCAGTATGTCGGCACCTCTTCCCACTTCCCTTATATGTGTTGTAATTAAGGTTTCAGCCAAAAATGTGCACTAAACATTTGCTATCTTAATTAGTATAATTTACACGATGAACATTCAATTTCTCTGTTTATGTATCTTACCGCATGTATTACTCATTGAAATTAGCCACAAAAATGGCTCTTCACCATGTCGCATTGGCATTCGCATTTTCAAAGATAGGAAAAACCTCAAATCCAAAGTGTACGTAGGCTGATAATTAAGTGTAAATTTGAGTTTTCCCGTCAGAAAGGTGAAATTTTAGGTGTTGATGAGGGGTGTATTTAGTTCATTCTTCATTCTCAGTTCATATGAATGTTCATTTATCTATAATTGTCGGTTTTGTTGGATATATCGGGTGATTTACGGTAAACGAATCCCCTTGTTTGGATTAATGGTGTCGCGAAAATAATTTCGATTATGTTCACGGGATTCTTTTATGGACAATGGCATGTCGGGCTTGGCGATTTTATCTTTGGGTCGATATAGACTCAACGTCGGATTTTCCATATTTATAACATATATTACAGTTAAGTGGGACTCTCCTCAACTGAATAGGGATAAATTCCTGGAACTAGCTATCTAGTTTTGCATGGTGTTTTGCGCATTTATTTCGGGTGCACGGTAGAATTATTGGTGAAGGGTGTCTAACGCAACAGTATCAGCAACATATTTCCCACTGCACTTGAATTGCACCTTAAAATTGAATGCACTATCCAATTCCTGAATAGCACAATCGAAGCGGGTCAAACAAGGAAAGACTTCGACTGTACAAATCTATGAAAGCATGCATGCATACGTTCCACAAACGGCCATGGAATACAGCCGAAGTTAAAATGTGGTAACAATGTCGAGCTGCTGTAGATGACGTGTTAGTCAATTGTTGGCACAACTCGTCCACTCTGGCTTGTCACGAATACGGACAATAATGACCTATTGTATTTTTGACTTACAACGATGCAGACAGTATTAGGTCCAAGCAGATACAAAAAGACATATGCAAGTACCTGGAACAGACTCGTTCTACTCTAGGGTTAAGCTCACCTTAACTTTCAGCCGAAGGTTCACGGAAGCTTATTCAGCTGTTGTTTGAAACTGAATGAGACAAAGACAAAAATAAACGATTGTTAGCTAAAGAAATATGCAAAATATGACGATTGAACAAGAAATCAGTTGGAACCCATAAAGTCTATAACATACTATCCAACTTTTCAGCATATTATTTCGAGTCAATTTTCACAATCATAGGAACAGAGGGTCATGGGTGACAGTCGAAATATAAATTAGCTTGTTCTCTCGTTCTTGGTGGTGATTTAAACACTATATTTATTCACAAAAGGTGAATTGGGATTGACCAATAAAATGAATTACAGTCTGGGCCATAATGGTCGGTGGATTGATAAAAAATCGAAATGTTGAAAGAAGAGCGTAGTTCTGGCGAATCAGATTGATTTTTGAGTACTTCTGTTGACGGTTCGTGAATCTCCGAAGGATGACTTGTTTTTTAAGCTTTGGTCAACAATATACCTGTATTGGAATTCGAATAGTAGAACATTTCAGACGGACTAACGTTAATCTATGCAGAAAGCTAGGAATGGCAAGACGAATGAGAAGCGATTTCGGTTCCAAAAAATACTATAGATGGAAATCTTTCTGATTTCAAAAATTCTTGCAACGACATTGCAGTCAGTCGATATTCATTGATATGCTGCGTTCCTACGTCGGACGTCATTATTGACGTAAACGCCATGGTATGATAGTTACAAGGTTCTTTTGCAAAGGAATCTGCTTATTGCATTTTTTCTCCGGAAACGCCTCTTTCAGTCGCTTCGAATATATTGTGTTAACATCCCTTGCTGCAAGTACACTATCCTTCGCCTCCAATAAATGTCCCATTAACATGAAATCTAAGAAACTTGGATGATGGACTATGGTTTTTACAGAATGAAATAAAGAAAATTCCCCAATATGCGACTCTAACGAAGAGGTGCATTAATATTTTTACTTGCATTCCAGTGATCAAACGCTGCCCTAACGCAAAAATGATGTCCCTCCCGTATGCATACCTGAGACGCGCTCTAGTGGCATTTTGTTGAGAGGTAAGATTAGATTACCAGAAGAACTGTTTGCGATTGACACTTTGAATCAGCCAACTAACATGGCAACTGTATTTAGTGTTCACGGATTACTCTACACCTCCATGGCACAATGCCTCGAGTTTAAACCGTCATACCTCACTTTGGAGAAGAAAAAATGAGCTCGACAGCAACAATATGCTTAAACCACCGACGAGCTGCCAGACAATATCCATTCAGGACCGACACGAGACGCCGATGGCGACGATGTTGGGTCAAATTGGACTTAAGTGCAAGTCGCCTGTGTTCGCATCCTTTTTTCATCAGGATCTGTGGGCCTTGTAAAGCTGTCCGGGAGACGTTTTTGTGAAAAATCTATTTTTGAGGTATGACACGAGCCTCTTAAATCCCCTGATTCAAAAACCAGAGAACACATATCCGAGCAGGCTGACCATATATTTATGCCAAGGGGTGTTCGCACTTTTCCCCTGAACCAAATTGAAGCTGCTGCTGCGACAGAATGAAATAATTTCTTCATTTATGTGTTACAAAATCTTGCGACAAGCATACCGTGAGTGACGCCCAAAGCAATAAGCCAGCATACCAGCAGGAACATTAAATGACTACGATGTGGTTACAAACAGTTCTCAATTCCAAATGGTTACCGGTGTTACTTTCTCAGGGGAAAAATTGCATTTCATTCGCATTGCCGTTCCCAGAAATTTACATATTTTGCTATTGGAGAACCCTCGTGAAGTTGGTCTGCAGTTCGCGGTTAGCAGTTCGCTATTCGAAGTGGAGCAGTCATTATTTTATCGATATAATTGTACCTCTATTTTAACCCCTTTCCCGACCGAATATCACCTTGATACCTGGTACATCAACTATGTTGGACATGCTCTATCAGATGACACCATTAGTTTACCGATCCGCCGCCAGGGGGCGCTGTTCTGAATAGCTAACTGAATAACTAACTGGCTATTTTAACCCCTTTCCCGACCGAATATCAGCTTGATACTTGGTACATCAACTATGTTGGATATGCTCTATCAGATGACACCATTAGTTTCCGGATCCGACGCCAGGGAGCGCTTTTCTGAATAGCTAACTGAATAACTAACTGCAGAATCGAATAACTAACTGGCTATTTTAACCCCTTTCCCGACCGAATATCACCTTGATACTTGGTACATCAACTATGTTGGATATGCTCTATCAGATGACACCATTAGTTTCCGGATCCGACGCCAGGGAGCGCTTTTCTGAATAGCTAACTGAATAACGAACTGCAGAATCGAATAACTAACTGGCTATTTTAACCCCCTTCCCGACCGAATATCACCTTGATACTTGGTACATCAACTATGTTGGACATGCTCTATCGGTTGACACCATTAGTTTCCCGATCCGCCGCCAGGGGGCGCTGTTCTAAATAGATTTATTAACCCCTTTCCCGACCGAATATCACCTTGATACTTGGTACATATACTATGTAAGACAAGCTCTACCAAATGGCGTCATTAGTTTCCCGATCCGCCGCCAGGGGGCGCTGTTCTGGATAACTAACTGAATAACTAACTGGCTAGTTTAACCCCCTTTCCGACCGAATATCACCTTGATACTTGGTACATATACTATGTGAGACAGGCTCTACCAAATGACATCATTAGTTTCCCGATCCGCCGCCAGGGGGCGCTGTTCTGAATAACTAACTGAATAACTAACTGGCTAATTTAACCCCTTTCCTGACGGAATTTCACCTTGATACTTGGTACATCAACTATGTCGGACATGCTCTATCGGATGACGCCATTAGTTTACCGATCCGCCGCCAGGGGGCGCTGTTTTGAATAGCTAACTGAATAACTAACTGGTTTTATTAACCTCTTTCCCGACCGAATATCACCTTGATACTTGGTACATGAACTATTTTGGACATGCTCTATCAGATGACACCATTAGTTTTCGGATCCGACGCCAGGGGGCGCTGTTCTGAATAGCTAGCTGAATAACTAACTGCAGAATCGAATAACTAACTGGCTATTTTAACCCCTTTCCCGACCGAATATCACCTTGATACTTGGCACATATACTATGTGAGATAAGCTCTACCAAACGGCGTCATTAGTTTTCCGAACCGCCACCAGGGGCGCTGTTCTGAATAACTAACTGAATAACTAACTGGCTATTTTAACCCCCTTCCCGACCGAATATCACCTTGATACTTGGTACATCAACTATGTTGGACATGCTCTATCGAATGACCCCATTAGTTTCCCGATCCGCCGCCAGGGGGCGCTGTTCTGAATAGCTAACTGAATAACTAACTAGCTGTATTAACCCCTTTCCCGACCGAATATCACCTTGATACTTGGTACATCAACTATGTTGGACATGCTCTATCAGATAACACCATTAATTTCCGGATCCGACGCCAGGGGGCGATTTTCTGAATAGCTAACTGAATAACTAACTGCAGAATCGAATAACTAACTGGCTATTTTAACCCCTTTCTGACCGAATATCACCTTGATACTTGGTACATATCCTATGTGAGACAAGCTCTACCAAATGACGTCATTAGTTTCCCGATCCGCCGCCAGGTGGCGCTGTTCTGAATAACTAACTGAATAACTAACTGCCTATTTTAACCCCCTTCCCGACCGAATATCACCTTGATAGTTGGTACATCAACTATGTTGGACATGCTCTATCGGATGACACCATTAGTTTCCCGATCCGCGGCCAGGGGGCGCTGTTCTGAATAGCTAACTGAATAACTAACTGGCTTTATTAACCCCTTTCCCGACCGAATATCACCTTGATACTTGGTACATCAACTATGTTGGACATGCTCTAGCAGATGACACCATTAGTTTCCGGATCCGATGCCAGGGGGCGCTTTTCTGAATAGCTATCTGAATAACTAACTGCAGAATCGAATAACTAACTGGCTATTTTAACCCCTTTCCCGACCGAATATCACCTTGATACTTGGTACATATCCTATGTGAGACAAGCTCTACCAAATGACGTCATTAGTTTCCCGATCCGCCAGGGGACGATGTTCTACCCAACGACCCTTGGCGACACTGCTCCAAATCCAATTCACTGTTGGTAGACGGACACGACTCGGAGTGCCATTATGCGAAGTCTCTCTTCTTCTGGGGTTACAAGCGTCTAGACCGTCATCCATAATTCAGCCGTCGTCCATTAGAGAATATCCGCGTCCATAATCCAAAGACATATTCCATATAACAGTATTAGCACCAAATTCAAAAAGACAATCATAGTATACATAAACATAGGCTTGTTTCCTGCAAGAGAGAAGCGGTCAACAGTTTTCAATGATGCCGGCAAGACATCATGATGTTCCAAAAATATCAAATCCGGATCGCTGATCAGTATTCTTAATCCATAATATTCGTTGTAAAGTCGTCATCTAAAGAATGATGTATCTCAGTCACGCTTTGATTGTGACTGTTCATATGAGTACCATGACGATCTTGAAGTACCTGGGTTCATACGGCCCCTAGCCCCGGGTTAAGCGGAATTAGACACAAGTTACGAAACGTAGCGCCATAGATCTTGCACGCTACGTTCGTATTTTTTTATCAGCATGCGATATGTATCGCCAAATTTGAGAAACTTTGAGTGGAGGCGTTGGGTGGAATAGCCCTGTTTTATAAGTTTCTGTAACAATGTTGTTACGTTGATTAAAATCGTCACATTTAACACAGGATCTAGCAAATGCTACTAAGCGAGATATGTATACGCCATATGCAGGTCCCACTGGAATATTACTGTCCAGAAAGGGACAGTTTACGATGTCGAAATTGTAATCATCTCTTTTGTCATAAAGTCGACGAGAGAGAAGGCCCGCTTCATTTCTATAGAGATATCGATCTAAATATGATGTGCCTGTAGGGCTGTCTGTAGTTTCCTTCAAATCCAGTGAAGGTGGATATATATTCTTCACTGCGTCATTTATATAGCGATTATCCGCAGCGAGAAGATCGTCTATATAGCGTTTGGTGAATGAGAAAGAACGGGCTTTGAATGGTTCGGTTTTTGAAAGCGCCTGCATTATAGTCATATTCATAAGAGAACAGATACAGGTCAGCCAACAGGGGTGCACAATTAGTACCCATTGGAATACCTATGTGCTGCTGATATATTGTGTTGCCAAATTTCACATAAATATTTTTAATGAGAAATTCAAGCAACTCTATAAACAAAGAAACGTCCCATGAATGATATCTCTTGTATGTAGTAGAGCTAAAGAATGCTTTATGGCTTCCGACATTAATATATCTACGAGCAGTTTTCTTGAACACACAGCGTCGTCGGTGTGTTGGCCGTCGAATGACTCTCCCATGTGACGGGGTTGTCTTTTAAGGGCTTTGGCGACTAAGACGCTGCCTGCTTCTTTGGCCCGTCGTTTCAAGGCTTGTCGGGGTGCCGTACCACTCAAGACATCACCGGCGACTTGCTGTCCACTGCGTACCGCTTGTTCGCCCACCACCTTTAATCCACGTGTCACCAAGGGCAAGGACGTGTTGACAATGCTTCCCAGTATCGTGTTGATATCGGTCTGTCGTACGGGTAGGTAGAGTATGTGGTTGAAACTCTGGGTGACTTGATCTCCATACTCCTTTCTACATACCCACTTCCGTACATACCCACTTTCATATCCATCGTAATTTCGGCATTTGCTGTAGGCTTGGACTGAATTCGACACCCACGTTGGGGCTGAGAAGGAGACAGGCCTAGTTGTTGTGTGTGTTGTAATCGAAGTGCCCATGATTGATGAAGGGAAAGGATTTGACGGGTTTTGAAGTATTCGTGACCACCCGTAGAGACGTATATGCATCAGTGTTCTCAGCCCCTATATGAATTCCTTAGTGGTATCGTATTGGCCGTCGGGTAGGCTTAGTCGGGTTACTTTGCCTTCGTAGGTACCATCGTACCACACGTCCTTGTCTCGCACGTTGTACCACGAGTAAGGGTATTGAATATCCACGATTCCACATTCCCACCGTCCAGGTAAATGCAACGGTTGCGGTAACTCGGCCAAGGTGTTGTCAGGAAACGCACCGAGCGAACTGTTACTGGGAAACGTGAGGTAAAACATGACGACTGAGCTTTTCTCCTTCCGCTCCCGGTTTTAATAGGCGTCCCAGGCCTTGGGCGGTTGTATCCGCCATCGTGATCGTCGGGGTGACTTGCTACCCGTCTTAGATTTCGAATAGGGATGAAAAGAACATGCCCGTCGTGAGGGTGTTTTGCGGGGTGTCAACGGGGTATCTTCCCAAGAAGGTGGTGGTAGGCCACTCGGCGATTGTTGCATCCACCGTTTCTACATCCAAGTCCTGCTTTGAGTATTCCAATTCTCGAGGGACGTGTGTCTTTCCACTCTTGAGCAAAGGCTTCCCAACCCGGTGGATTAAAGTGTTTGCTTGAGCGGACTGTATCGTTGATCAGATATGAGATATGATATATATCGGTGATATGAGACCCCGGCACCACTCGGTTTCGAATAGCAGTTCCCCCTGATCGTTCCAACCCATATCAGGATTCTGTTACACCCGGTCCAACAATAAACGGGCCTTGGTCTTGAACGCCTTAGGGACATTGGCCAGCACTTCATCTTCGAGCTGCGGTGATGGTGAGGCTGGGGGTGGTGGTGGTGGTGGTGGTGGTGATGATGTTGGACCACCCCTATATTGATCCATAAACGTCTTATAGCGGTTCAGCGTCTGACGGTAGAGTTGAATTTTCTCGTGATCGGGCAGTCGGCGTTGAAGTATGCTATTCATCTCTGCATCGAGGGACTGCAGTTGTTGTACTGTGGCGGGGACAGGATAGGGTGATTGCAAACCTTCTAGCAGTCGAGGTTCGACCAGCTTCATTTTTTTCGTATGTTCCATGACGTTTGCGTCCTACAACAAGACGGACCCTACTAATGGTCCCAGTAGGGAGGCTGCTAATGGAGCGAGTAGTGCCCCGAGAAATCCACCTTTCTGTAACACCTGCTTCTTTTTCTTTAAACTCGTCTTCTTCACCAGCGTTCGGAGACCCGTCTTGTACCGTTGCAATTTTCCTTTCTGCAAAGGACGGGGAACATTCCCTTTTAACACATTATGAGCGACACAAGCACCGCACCAATGCCGCGTCCGCCACGCGCACCAGGGCCCGGACCACCTCCGGTGGCGCGCTGCGTAACATGCGGAGCGCCGGAGCGTGCTTCCGTATCAGCGCAGACATGATGAGGATGTGAATGCTAGTGTGTTCTGTTTTGTTCTATTATTTGGGCGTGTACACCGTCTGGAACTCACCGGGAAAAAATGTGAGTCCGCAATCGAAGTGCCGAGGGGGTCCCTTGTTTCAAGTCGATGAGCAGGTAGCCATGGGCCTCCTGGGTGGCATCTTCAAAGGCTTCCCGAACGAAGGCAGTGTTTTTAGGGTACATCTGTTTTGCCAGGTGCATGATTTGTGACGCGTCTCTGGGGTTTTCCCCCACCTTCCGCTTAACCCGGGGCTAGGGGTTGTTTGAACCCATGTACTTCAAGATCCTCATGGTACCCATATGAACAGTCACAATCAAAGCGTGACTGAGATACATCATTCTTTAGATGACGACTTTACAACGAATATTGTGGATTAAGAATACTGATCAGCGATACGGATTTGATATTTTTGGAACTTCATGATGTCTTGCCGGCATCATTGAAAACTGTTGACCGCTTCTCTCTTGCAGGAAACAAGCCTATGTTTATGTATACTATGATTGTCTTTTTGAATTTGGTGCTAATACTGTTACATGGAATATGGAATAGGTCTTTGGATTATGGACGCGGATATTCTCTAATGGACGAAGGCTGAATTATGAATGACGGACCAGACGCTTGTAATTGTGAACAACACCACATACTGGGCATTCAAACGGATGTTCCTGTCCTCTTTGTTCTTACTGAAGAGATTTTGGACGATGATGACTGCTTTGGTAAAGAGCCGGGTCACTCGACTATCCGTTTCGGCCATCAGATCATCCACGACCACCAACGTGTCCGGGGTCAAGTCCTCCTCTGGGGTAATCTTTCCACCAAGGTGAGTCTAGGACTCCGTGCCAGTTCCTCGTACGCAGGCTGCCAAGCCCCATAACACCAAAGGATGCAGGCCACAGGAGGAGAGATGAGGGCTGACCAGTGTTGGATGAGACGTTGAAGGAAGTGTATTTTCCCGAACCGGTCAGTCCAGCGATGAGACACGTGAAAGAATGCTGCCATCGTGGATCCATTTTCCACCACACTAGTTATTTGGTGTTTTGGGTCAAGCGTTCAGAGACCCACCACCGTTGTCGCGGATCCCACCGGGGATCGTAGTCCTGGGGGTACCGTTACCGTGGTAATCGTGGTACAAGACCCACTACACTTGTCGGAGTCATATGGTGCCGTAGTTTTGCCCTGGTAGTAGGTGCAGTCGTCGTCGGTGGTAGGAGGTAGGAATAGGTTGGTTGAAGGTAGGAATAGACGTAGTGGTGGTGGTAGGTGCCCTCAGAGTTGAATAGACACTCGTCATGTTCCGCCGAGTAGGTGCCTCTAGAATGGTTACCTTCGTGATGTCCCGCAGAGTAATGGTAGGTGCCTGCAGGATGGTGGTGTTGTTGTTGGTGGTGTTGTTGTTGGTATCGTATTGACGTTGGGGTGGCGGGATGACGGGTGTGGGTGACATGGATGGTAGGTTGAAACAGGATATCAGGTATTCGTAGAAGACACCTCCCAACAAGACACCCAGAAACGCTAGTATACACACGACAGTACAGACTTGTCCTTTTCGAGTGCGCAGCAGTGAGGGAAGTTGTCCACTATCCATGGTACAGCCCTACACTGAACACTGTAGGTGACGTGAGGTAGAATTTACACCCGTTTCATGTCACGGCCTGAGACCCAGGAAGTAAACGAACTGGGCCATCCTTGCCATTTGACAATCTCCTCCACCGTGTAGTAGTCTTTCTGTATTTTTACGACCGGTTGTAATTCCGTCTCTTAAAACGTGCCTTGCAGTGTTTCTCCTTGTAGATCTTCCAGTTGATAGACGTGTGGGTTTCGGGGACTATGGCAAACAATGACAAAGTGCTCATCACTCCAGTTGGGCAAGTAACTTTTCTCAAATAGACCTTTGACTTTACAGATCCGTACCACATCTCCGCGTTCAGGTGGTGAGTACAGCGTACGGCGTACTTGATGGAGCCCGTTGGATACTGCGATTATAGGCTAGATTGTACCCTCGGACCAGTTGAGGTAGCACATCGATGTACCGTCGAGTGTTTTTGGCTGTAAAATACTTGTACATCCGTAATTTCAAGGCCCGATTGAACCGTTCCACCCAGAGGCTTTGGTTTCGTTGTACGTATGGAAGAAAAAATACCTTCTGTATCTTGAGAAAGGCTTGAAAGTGTCGGTTGAGAAATTCTGTGCCTTCATCCGTTTACAAATAGAGAGGTTTGGGACCCGTCTTGAAAATCTACTGGAACGCCTGTACAAGATTCTTCCCTGTTTTGGTCCGGATGGATATCACCCATGCGTACTTGGATAAAATATCGATACAGGTCAACATGTACCGATGTCCATCATTGTGGGGAGCAAATCGACTCATATCGACCAAATCTGCACCAATTGTGCGTCTATGCCTCCTACGATGACTCGGTTACGGCGAAAATACAGTCGGGCTGCTCGATGTAAGCTATAGGTGTCTTGGGTTTTTAACCATTCCCGAACTTCAGCTCCACTGATACCTTGGGCTGCGCGGCTCGAGCGAGCGCTCCCACGGCGCTATAAGCGGCTGAACTGACTTGGCTGTAATACAAATCCGTTAATACCTTATCCACATGTTTTGTCTTGGTCCGACCCTTACCCGACCGCGTGCCCCATCGGGTGCCCCACCGGGTTCCGCTGGTCTGCGTTCGCTTCATGATGAGACACTGACGCTCTAGACTGTGTGGACCCTATAGATATAGTACCTCATCGACAATGGGGACTACTTGTTCCAAGGCCGTCCATAGATCGGGGTCCAGGGTAAAATGACCCCCTTTCAGACAGGTGAGTCGAGCAAAAAAGGAACCTCGGAAAATGTAGACCTGGTGACATAGGTGGATGACGTCGCCGCCCAGTTCACCAAACAACACCCGTCTGAATTGGGTCCATCCTTCTCGTGACAAAGAGACCTGGATTCGGATGTACACCCCGTTCGGTTATCGGATGAGGTCCACTCGTTTCGGATACAACAATAGGGTGCAGCCAGGTGTAAGTCATCGGAAAAGCACAGGGTCTTCTGCTGCTAGCTCTTTAGCTTCATGGCGCAGTAAGTCATCGACCTCGGGGAGTACAGCTTTCAGGGCTAACCATAGTGACGGACGAAGTGTGATATAGGGACCACCGCGCTGTTCCAACCGGGGAAAGAAAGAATCACCACTATGTCGTATGTATAAACCGACTCCGACATGCATGAAATCGACTTCGGGTTCTTTTCCCTGTAACAACCGTGTCAATACAGTCCAACCTGATAACGATAAAAACGGTTCTTCTTGGACGACCTCCAGGTGATCATCATTGACGATGAGGTAGACGTTCCGTGTCAGTTGGAATAACGCAAGCTCTGTTCCGCCCTCTGCCATGGTGGTAAATGAAAAGAAACGGCTATAGAGGCCTGTCTATATAGAGTAGTACATAGTGCGCTTCGTTGCCAGGTCAATAGGGTTCGAAATGCGCTTTTTATACTATTATATGTGAGTCAATATACTAGTCTTTGCGCATTGCCCCGCAAGGTCAATAGGGCCCGAAATACGCTTTTATACTACTGCATGTGAATACGAACATACCTCTTGGTATAATTAGCCTAGTCTGTGTCCGTACACGTTATAGTTTTTTTTCGTTCTCCCCTACCTTCGTGAAAGTCCGTGCTCATTCGGTGGTGTAATGTTATTTGTATAGGAATTCAGTTAACCTAGCATTTCCCTATACAAAGCTTGAGCACAAAAAGAGGATTGTAGATTAACCCAGGAAGAATACCGTGACACATTGTGGATCATTCAACCAATGGCTAAGCCCGAAGAAGAGCCAATCAGTGCGCTAAGCCTGTTTAGACAGCGAATCGACATCGTCCTGGGTTATGGTATAGGACTTCATTTTAACCTACCAAATTGCCGATGAGACCTTGGTGGGATTCTGGCGTTTTGTGGGGCGCGCGTTTTTGGACCAATGAGATACCGTTATTTCAACCAATCGAATTGTCCAAATAAGAACCAATCGATGAGGTTCGCACCTTTAGACAGCCATTCGACATCCACCACACTGAGCACAAAAGCTGGGAGGAAGACGGGGAGGAGCGCATTCTATCACAATTTTTCCATCTGCAAAGAACGTATAGAGAGAGAAACAACATGAGCCGAGTTGCCAAGATGTCGACGAGCAAAGGTGCGGCGAGGGCGGTGAAAGAGAGAAGGGAGAGGAAAGAACTGGCGAGGGCCGTGAAAGATTGTTGGTTGTCAGAGATCAAGAAATGGACGAGGGACAACACCAACTTGATGCCTCTGTCGTGGGCCGACCTCTTTCATCTGGTGACCAGCCCTGGTCTATTTGGAGGGGAGGGACTGGTTGGACGCCCTGGAGTACGTGTTGGAGGACCAGCAACCCCAGCCAGCGCTCCAGGAGGAACAACAACAACTCCAGCCAGTCGCCAACCAGCTGCGTGAACAACAACAACACCGAGAACAACAACAACCCGGGACCACTTTTCCATCAGCCGGGCAAATAGGCAAACCCCCCCCCCCCCCTCAGTAAACCGGGTGAAAAAATCATTCCAACGCCCCTTTGCAGGGCCAACCCAGTCCTTCGAAAGGGGACTTTCTAACGTTGCACATTCAAATTAACATCAGGCCCTACATACTTCAATATCCTCTCCTCTATATTCTATGATTACCAATCTCCGCCTCCTCAAAAATCACCCTCCAAAGTCCCTTTTCAGGGATAACCCAATCCTCCGAAAGAGGACTTCTAACGTTGCACATTGAAATAACACCATGCCGTACAAATGTCAATCTCCTCTCCAACATATTCTACGATCATTACAAGCGTCTAGTCCGTCATCCATAATTCAGCGCCCATAATCCAAAGACCTATTCCATATTCCATATAACAGTATTAGCACCAAATTCAAAAAGACAATCATAGTATACATGAACATAGGCTTGTTTCATGCAAGAGAGAAGCGGTCAACAGTTTTCAATAATGCCGGCAAGACATCATGATGTTCCAAAAATATCAAATCCGTATCGCTGATCAGTATTCTTAATCCATAATATTCGTTGTAAAGTCGTCATCTAAAGAATGATGTATCTCAGTCACGCTTTGATTGTGACTGTTCATATGAGTACCATGAGGATTTTGAAGTACATGGGTTCATACGGCCCCTAGCCCCGGGTTAAGCGGAATTAGACACAAGTTACGAAACGTAGCGCCATAGATCTTGCACGCTACGTTCGTATTTTGCTATCAGCATGCGACATGTATCGCCAAATTTGAGAAACTTTGAGTGGAGGCGCTTGGTGGAATAGCCCTGTTTTATAAGTTTCTGCAACAATGTTTTGTGACGTTGATTAAAATCGTCACATTTAACACAGGATCTAGCAAATGCTACTAAGCGAGATATGTATACGCCATATGCAGGCCCCACTGGAATATTATTGTCCAGAAAGGGATAGTTTACGATGTCGAAATTGTAATCATCTATTTTGTCATAAAGTCGACGAGAGAGAATGCCTGCTTCATTTTTATAGAGATAGAGATCTAAATATGATGTGCCTGTAGGGCTATCTGTAGTTTCCTTCAAATCCAGTGAAGGTGGATATATATCCTTCACTGCGTCATTCATATAGCGATTATCCACAGCGAGAAGATCGTCTAAATAGCGTTTGGTTAATGAGAAGGAACGGGCCTTGAATGAATCGGTTTTTGAAAGCGCCTGCGGAGAAACCGTATTAAATATCTGACATACCTACAATACTAGTCTTTGAAGATTCCATTAAATATTACAATGTGTAAATGTATCCGCAATTTTAACACACAGACATATGCCTTACAAGCGATAGAATCATTAGATCCGCATACGTCAAAAAATAACTACCGAGAGACACCCGTGTGCTATCGACATATATCAAATCCGCGATTATCCATAGCGAGAAGATCGTCTATATAGCGTTTGGTGAAAGAGAAGGAACGGGCTTTGAATGAATCGGTTTTTGAAAGCGCCTGCATATAGTCATATTCATAAGAGAACAGATACAGGTCAGCCAACAGGGGTGCACAATTAGTACCCATTGGAATACCTATATGCTGCTGATATATTGTGTTGCCAAATTTCACATAGATATTTTTGATGAGAAATTCAAGCAACTCTATAAACAAAGAAACATCACATGAATGATATCTCTTGTATGTAGTAGAGCTAAAGAATGCCTTATGGCTTCCGACATTAATAACAGATACTATTAATGAACTTAGACGGTCAATAAGGTCCTGGTGAGGGATTGAAGTATAGAGAGTCGAGAAATCCCATGTGGATACATGTCTGTACGGTATGTGACCTTTAGCATCAAGTTCTTCCGTGAGACATTTTGAGTTTTTCAATATCCACATACATTCAACGCCAGACTTCTTGGAAATAGTGGCGCAATACCTTTCCCTCCTGAAGGGCCCTCGTCAATAGGGTTGAAAGAAGCTTGGTGGTGCAGCTTCTAGAACCAGCTATGAATCTAGCTTTGTATGGTGATTTATGCTTTTTGTGAGTCCAGTATAGTGTTGGTATGTCGTTATGATTGGTTGGAAGACAAATACCTCTTTCCCTGAGAAACTTTTTGTGATTGTTAGATAAATCTTCCAGAGTAAATGCAGTTTGGGAGTAAGTAGACGTATTTGATGAAGATATGTCTACACTCAATTCTTTAACCAGCACCTGGTAATAGTAATATTTACATATGAATAATATATTATTCGGAGCCTTGTCTGCTGGGACTAAGACGAATTTATTCTGGAGATTTGCTAGAACTTCTTGCGAATTGAGGTTTCTCAGTACTTGTTTTGCTTGGGGAAGAGTACTTCTATCAATATGGCGGGTTGTTTCAACGACCTTGCTCTTGGTGAGGTCCAGCCAATCAACGATTACTGTAGGTTCAACTTTTTCTCGCTTAGGCCAATCAATAACGTACTGTTCCAATACAGACAGGACTATCTCCTGGTCGGCCTTCAGATTTATTCTTCTTGGCTCTCTATATTTAGGTCCTTTCATCAGGGGTAATTTCAGATCCTTATCACTCACCATATCAAGAGCACTAGTCACAATATGTTTGCATGGTGTATAGATAAAGTTCGATGATTCACAATCACAAATATAGCCTCCTGACGTGTATAAGTTCCAGTCAAACTCCTTGACAACATTGGAGTAATTGAATATTTTGGTGGCTATAGATTTAGTATACTTATCTCCACACCTCATCACCCTCAAAGTGCACCATGATGCGTGTGCTAATTTAAAGACGTGTGCGCAGACAATTCATTTTTTTAGACTCGGCTTTTTCCGTGTATACTCGGTGTATCCATTAGATTAGGATATTATTAATGTGTAACTCGCATTCATACTAATAGTGTGGGGTTTTTTTTTACCTGGGTTCAAGGTGATGTTAGTAGGAAGTTCCCATTCACTAGGTGTTATTTACCTAGGTGTATGCATGTAGCGGAAAGGTTTGGGAGCTCGTGTTTTTTGCGCTTTTTTAGTTAAAAAGCCCCTCTTTCGGGAGTAATTGGTGGCCCTGATAAGGGGCAGGTGGGTTGTAATGATTACAACGATTGGAGCAGTTTTTCTTTCCTCTTGGCGCATAGGGGACATCTCCGCGGGATGAGTGCACACGGGACGGGTATGCAACTAGACGTAGGACCTGTTCTCCCTGCAATTTGGTGATACAGCAGGCACATAACGCTTGGTGTCCACAGGGGAATAGGGCGAATTTGGCGTAGTGGATAAAACATTTGACACATGGTAATTGTTTTACCACCCACAGTGTTGTGTCCCTCTGCTAATACCTGGGGTTTTTCCATCACGGGGAGATCACGTGTTCACTACATGTACAAGGTTTGTGCATTCCAATCATTCAAAATGACATTGAACTATAGTGATCAGTTGATCTCCCGTGATGAAAAAACCACAGGTATTAGAGTATGGCACCGAATACAGCTATGGGTGTAAATGGCTGTTTTCACACTAGAGGGATTGGAAGCAAATCATCCATAAACCTCTCGAATTTTTTAGATTCTCATTATAACGTTGTGAGAGAGAAACCTATAAAGTGGTTTTAGAGACGTAAGCCAGTTATTCAGTTACCTATTCAGAAGAGCGCCTCACTGGCGTCGTATCCGGAAACTAATGGTGGCATCTGATAGAGTATGACCAACATAGTTGATGTACCAAGTATCAAGGTGATATTCGGTCGGGAAAGGGGTTAAAATAGCCAGTTAGTTATTCAGTTAGCTAATCAGAACAGCGCCCCCTGGCGGCGGATCGCAAAACTTATGGTGTCATCCGATAGGGCATGTCCAATATCGTTGATGTACCAAGTATCAAGGTGACATTCGGTCGGGAAAGGGGCTAAAATAGCCAGTTAGTTATTCAGTTAGTTATTCAGAACAGCGCCCCCTGGCGGCGGATCGGCAAACTAATGACGTCATTTGGTAGAGCTTGTCTCACATAGTATATGTACCAAGTATCAAGGTGATATTCGGTCGGGAAAGGGATTAAAATAGCCAGTTAGTTATTCGATTCTGCAGTTAGTTATTCAGTTAGCTATTCAGAACAGCGCCCCCTGGCGTCGGATCCGGAAACTAGTGGTGTCATCTGATAGAGCATGTCCAATATAGTTGATGTACCAAGTATCAAGGTGATATTCGGTCGGCAAAGAGGTTAATAAAGCCAGTTAGCTATTCAGAACAGCATCCCCTGGTGGCGGTTCGGGAAACTAATGCTGTCATCCGATAGAGCATGTCCAACATAGTTGATGTACCAAGTCTCAAGGTGATATTCGGTCGGGAAGAGGGTTAAATTAGCCAGTTAGTTATTCAGTTAGTTATTCAGAACAGCGCCCCCTGGCGGCGGATCGGGAATCTTCTGACGTCATTTGGTACAGCTTGTCTGACATAGTATATGTACCAAGTATCAAGGTGATATACGGTCGGGAAAGGGGTTAGTAAAGCCAGTTAGTTATTCAGGTAGCTATTCAAAACAGCGCCCCTTGGCGGCGGATCGGGAAACTAATGGTGTCATCCGATAGAGCATGTCCAACATAGTATATGTACCAAGTATCAAGGTGATATTCGGTCGGGAAAGGGGTTAAAATAGCCAGTTAGTTATTCGATTCTGCAGTTAGTTATTCAGTTAGCTATTCAGAACAGCACCCCCTGGCGTCAGATCCGGAAACTAATGGTGTCATCTGACAGAGCATGTCCAACATAGTTCATGTACCAAGTATCAAGGTGATATTCGGTCGGGAAAGGGGTTAATAAAGCCAGTTAGTTATTCAGTTAGTTATTAAGAACAGCGCCCCCTTGCAGCGGATCGGCAAACTAATGGTGTCATTTGGTAGAGCTTGTCTCACATAGTATATGTACCAAATATCAAGGTGATCTTCCGTCAGGAAAGGGGTTAAATTAGCCAGTTAGTTATTCAGCTAGTTATTCAGAACATCGCCCCCTGGCGGCGGATCGGCACACTAATGGCGCCATTTGGTAGAGCTTGTCTCACATAGTATATGTACCAAATATCAAGGTGATATTCGGTCGGGAAGGGGGTTAAAATAGCCCGTTAGTTATTCAGTTAGTTATTCAGAACAGCGCCCCCTGGCCGCGGATCGGGAAACTAATGAGCTGTTTGGTAGAGCTTGTCTCACATAGTATATGTACCAAGCATCAAGGTGATATTCGGTCGGGAAAGGGCATAAAATAGCCAGTTAGTTATTCGATTCTGCAGTTAGTTATTCAGTTAGCTATTCAGAAAAGCGCCCCCTGGCATCGGATCCGGAAACTAATGGTGTCATCTGAGAGAGCATGTCCAACATAGTTGATGTACCAAGTATCAAGGTGATATTCGGTCGGGAAAGGGGTTAAACTAGCCAGTTAGTTATTCAGTTAGTTATTCATAACAGCGCTCTCTGGTGGCGGATCGGTAAACTAATGGTGTCATTCGATAGAGCATGTCCAACATAGTTCATGTACCAAGTATCAAGGTGATATTCGGTCGGGAAAGGGGTTAAAATAGCCAGTTAGTTATTCAATTAGTTATTCAGAACAGCGCTCCCTGGCGGCGGATCGGTAAACTAATGACGTCATTTGGTAGAGCTTGTCTCACATAGTATATGTTCCAAGTATCAAGGTGATATTCGGTCGGGGAAGGGGATAAAATAGCCAGTTAGTTATTCGATTCTGCAGTTAGTTATTCAGTTAGTTATTCAGCACAGCGCCCCCTGGCGTCGGATCCGGAAACTAATGGTGGCATCTGATAGAGCATGTCCAACATAGTTGATGTACCAAGTATCAAGGTGATATTCGGTCGGAAAAGGGGTTAAAATAGCCAGTTAGTTATTCAGAACAACGCCCCCTGGCGGCGGATCGGAAAACTAAAGACGCCATTTGGTAGAGCTTGTCTCACATAGTATATGTACCAAGTATCAAGGTGATATTCGGTCGGAAAAGGGGTTAAAATAGCCAGTTAGTTATTCGATTCTGCAGTTAGTTATTCAGTTAGCTATTCAGGACAGCGCCCCTGGCGGCGGATCGGCACACTAATGGTGCCATTTGGTAGAGCTTGTCTCACATAGTATATGTACCAAATATCAAGGTGATATTCGGTCGGGAAGGGGGCTAAAATAGCCCGTTAGTTATTCAGTTAGTTATTCAGAACAGCGCCCCCTGGCCGCGGATCGGGAAACTAATGAGCTGTTTGGTAGAGCTTGTCTCACATAGTATATGTACCAAGTATCAAGGTGATATTCGTTCGGGAAAGGGGATAAAATAGCCAGTTAGTTATTCGATTCTGCAGTTAGTTATTCAGTTAGCTATTCAGAAAAGCGCCCCCTGGCATCGGATCCGGAAACTAATGGTGTCATCTGAGAGAGCATGTCCAACATAGTTGATGTACCAAGTATCAAGGTGATATTCGGTCGGGAAAGGGGTTAAACTAGCCAGTTAGTTATTCAGTTAGTTATTCATAACAGCGCTCTCTGGTGGCGGATCGGTAAACTAATGGTGTCATTCGATAGAGCATGTCCAACATAGTTGATGTACCAAGTATCAAGGTGATATTCGGTCGGGAAAGGGGTTAAAATAGCCAGTTAGTTATTCAATTAGTTATTCAGAACAGCGCTCCCTGGCGGCGGATCGGTAAACTAATGACGTCATTTGGTAGAGCTTGTCTCACATAGTATATGTTCCAAGTATCAAGGTGATATTCGGTCGGGGAAGGGGATAAAATAGCCAGTTAGTTATTCGATTCTGCAGTTAGTTATTCAGTTAGTTATTCAGCACAGCGCCCCCTGGCGTCGGATCCGGAAACTAATGGTGGCATCTGATAGAGCATGTCCAACATAGTTGATGTACCAAGTATCAAGGTGATATTCGGCCGGGAAAGGGGTTAAATTAGCCAGTTAGTTATTCAGAACAACGCCCTCTGGCGGCGGATCGGGAAACTAAAGCCGCCATTTGGTAGAGCTTGTCTCACATAGTATATGTACCAAGTATCAAGGTGATATTCGGTCGGGAAAGGGGTTAAAATAGCCAGTTAGTTATTCGATTCTGCAGTTAGTTATTCAGTTAGCTATTCAGGACAGCGCCCCTGGCGTCGGATCCGGAAACTAATGGTGTCATCTGATAGAGCATGTCCAACATAGTTCCTGTACCAAGTATCAAGATGATATTCGGTCGGGAAAGGGGTTAATAAAGCCAGTTAGTTATTCAGTTAGCTATTCAAAACAGCGCCCCCTGGCGGCGGATCGGGAAACTAATTGTGTCATCCGATAGAGCATGTCCAACATAGTTGATGTACCAAGTATCAAGGTGATATTCGGGCGGGAAAGGGGTTAAAATAGCCAGTTAGTTATTCAATTAGTTATTCAGAACAGCGCTCCCTGGCGGCGGATCGGTAAACTAATGACGTCATTTGGTAGAGCTTGCCTCACATAGTATATGTACCAAGTATCAAGGTGATATTCGGTCGGGAAAGGGGTTAAAATAGCCAGTTAGTTTTTCGATTCTGCAGTTAGTTATGCAGTTAGCTATTCAGGACAGCGCCCCCTGGCGTCGGATCCGGAAACTAATGGTGTCATCTGATAGAGCATGTCCAACATAGTTCATGTACCAAGTATCAAGATGATATTCGGTCGGGAAAGGGGTTAATAAAGCCAGTTAGTTATTCAGTTAGCTATTCAAAACAGCGCCCCCTGGCGGCAGATCGGGAAACTAATTGTGTCATCCGATAGAGCATGTCCAACATAGTTGATGTACCAAGTTAGTTTAGTTTAGTTTAGTTTAAACTTATTTTATTGTACAATTAAAGTACAAAGGATTGGGGTAAAGTTCTTTCAACTTACTGACCCCTCTCCCTTCAAGCTTATGTTATATTTAATTATTATTATATAATCATGTAAACATTACTGGCAATATACTTCCACATAAAATATTGTCTAAATATACAGTTTTGAATATACAGTTTTCAAATACTTCATCAATATGTTTCATATATATAATATACACAATATGACACATTGCTTATCCTAGATTTAACATGATATTTACATATATTACGAGACAGAACACAGAGGTGCGCAGCTGGAAAGTATTATGGGGCCCGCCTTCTCACAGTTCACAACTGGGGACACTGTTTTGCTTAATAAATCGTAAACTGTTTTTGATAAATGTTTGAGTTGCAGTGCATATTACAGAATTCGTTTCATCTGTGAAGGATCTATTTCCCCAAAGTAGATCGTGAAGTGTATAATCTTGAGACATTTTCGCTCGCAGCTCATCTCTAATTGTGTTGTACAACGGACATACGAAAAAGAAATGATTGGCATCCTCTCTTGGTTCTCCACATTTACAGCTTGAAACATTAGACAAGTTTATGCGGAAGAGATCAACATTTAATTTGCTACATTGATGTCTCAGTTGGGTATGAATTATGTTAATTTCGCGAGTGCCTTGCCAAAGATATTTAGCTGTACACTTTTGATCAGTGAGGGAATATTTAAACGATGGGAGTGATGGTTTATTTCTTGTGTCAACACTGAGATTGTTCCATTCATGTATAACTGATGGAATGTAAGAGTTTTTTAAAATAGAAAGCCTAGCTCTGGGTATCACGTAATCAGAATTATTCCATAGATTATAGGGGGTCGTTTGTCCTACAAGGGGTGTAACCAAATCTGTTATGTATTTAGGGCAGTCTTCATTATCTATTTTGTACATTAATTTTAATTTTGCGGTCCGACGTCTACTTGCCAACGTTTCCCATCCAGTTTCAAAGTAAATCGATTCTCTACTGGCGTACGCTGGAAGTCCAGTAACAATACGCGCCGCAGCAAGTTGAAGTTTTTCGAGCTTATCAGCTTCTTCACGTGTACACCCGTCCCAGACAACAGAGCCGTATTCTAGAATGGGTCTAACGAAAGATAGATATATCTGTGATAAAGCTGATCTGCCAAGTTGATATTTTAGTTTTCTCATAATTCCAATGCGTTTTGCGGCGGAGTTTGTAATCTGATTAATATGATTTCCCCATTTGCAGTTTTCTTGTAAGATGATGCCTAAATGGCGATGATTGTCAGATACTTGAAGTAGGATGTTGTCAAAGTAGATTTCAAGCTGTCTGGGCAATTTCTTGTTAGTAAACAAGAGAAGTATTGTTTTCAGTGCATTGAAATTCAGCAACCACTGCTTCGACCATTCTATCAAGGAGATAAGATCTCGATTTATTACTGCTTCTATCTCGGCAAGGCTAACTGATGAAAATTGCAAACAAGAGTCGTCAGCAAAAAGTCTAGTGAGGCTTATAAGTTTGTCGGCAATATCGTTTATGTACACTAGAAACAGCAAGGGACCTAACACTGAGCCTTGTGGAACTCCTGCGTTAATCGTTTCCGATGATGAGGTCGCGGTTCCGACAATGACTTTGGAAAATCTTTCGTTAAGATAACTATTTAACCATTCCAGCAGGGCACCATCAATGCCATATTGTTTCAATTTAAACAGTAAGCCTTTGTGCCATACTGTATCGAATGCCTTCGATATATCACAAAACACTACACATGAATTCGTACCCTCATCCAAGGAATTACAAATAGTGTGATATAATTCGATTAACTGATACACTGTAGAGTGTACCAAGTATCAAGGTGATATTCGGTCGGGAAAGGGGTTAAAATAGCCAGTTAGTTATTCAATTAGTTATTCAGAACAGCGCTCCCTGGCGGCGGATCGGTAAACTAATGACGTCATTTGGTAGAGCTTGTCTCACATACTATATGTACCAAGTATCAACGTGATATTCGGTCGAGAAAGGGGTTAAAATAGCCAGTTAGTTATTCAATTAGTTATTCAGAACAGCGCTCCCTGGCGGCGGATCGGTAAACTAATGACATCATTTGGTAGAGCTTGTCTCACATAGTATATGTACCAAGTATCAAGGTCATATTCGGTCGGCAAAGGGGTTAATAAAGCCAGTTAGTTATTCAGTTAGTTATTCAGAACAGCGCCCCCTGGCGGTGGAACGGAAAACTAATGGTGTCATCTGATAGAGGATCTCTCACATAGTATATGTACCAAGTATCAAGGTGATATTCGGTCGGGAAAGGGGATAATAAAGCCAGTTAGTTATTCAGTTAGTTATTCAGAACAGCGCCCCCTGGCGTCGGATCCGGAAACTAATGGTGTCATCTGATAGAGCATGTCCAACATAGTTGATGTACCAAGGATCAAGGTGATCTTCTAGTTTAGTTAGTTTAAACTTATTTTATTGTCTCATGAACAACGGGACTTGGGGACAAGTTTTAACAACTTAAATACCCCTTTCCCTACATAATTAATTGACAAATATAAATCAAGTTTTACAGATCGATGTCATTGAGCACAGGCTTGAGGCAGAAGAGACATTATGTATGAGTGGTGTTAACAATATTCAATATTTCGTCTAATCAAATGATAAAACACAGAACGAACTACAGAAAAATATAAATATCGTCCATAATATGTCAATGTATATATAATTTTTTTTTTTTTTTTTTTTTTTTTCTTCTTCTCTCTCTTACTCTTAGTTTTTGGGTGGCATGGGTGTAGTTAGATCACACTGGAAGCAGTTAAATCATACTGTATGCGACTACGTATCCATGGTGTCAGCTGTAAAATCCACAATAACTAATAACTAATAAAGCCCCGATATATGGAGACTGCCCGCCTTCTATTATACATTGAACCGCTCACTCTTTTCAATAAAATTTTGGACTTCATTGCATAGTTTGTCGTTTTCACGGATTGAAAGTGACGGGTTTCCCCACAACAGATGTTCAATGGTGCTATTAAATGGAATATTCGATGTCAGTGATCGACGAATGTTCGCGTAGCGAGGACAGAAGAAGAAAAAGTGAGTGGTATCTTCGGATGGATGTCCGCATAGACAGCGTGAATGATCAAGCAGATTTGCCCGGTGTAAATCCGAGTTCAGATCGCTGCATTTGTGCCTTAGTTTCGTATGGATTATATTTACTAATCGCTTCCCGATGGTGTAATATTTTGGAACTCGTTGTCGATTGGTTAAAATTGTTTTGAAAGATTTGTATGAATTTGCATTGCGTAGGCTGAGGTCTAATTCGTTCCAGTTGCGTATTGTATCGGGGAGAAATGACTTCTTTAAAACATTCAGTCTGGACCTCGGTATGGAATAGTTTTCACGATTTCTGAGATTGTATGGGGTTACTTCACCTACAAGTGGTGTGATTATATTATTTATATATTCAGGAGCCTCGCCATTGTGAATTTTAAACATTGTTAATAATTTGTTGTTTAACCGTCTTTTTTCCAAAATTTCCCATCCGGTTTCTAAATATAACGAGTTCCTGGAAGTATACATTGGTAGTCCAGTAACGATTCTTGCTGCCGATAACTGGAGTTTTTCTAAAGTTTCACTTTCTTCCTGCGTGCAGTTGCTCCAGACCACAGCTGCATATTCAAGAATCGGTCTAATAAAATGTAAATATATATGGTTCAGTGCATTTCTTCCAATTTTATATTTAATTTTTCGCATAATCCCTATTCTCTGAGACGCAATAGTACAGATATGGTCGATGTGGGTTTTCCATTTGCAATTGTTTTGAATATACAATCCCAGATGTTTGTGTGTGTCAGAAATGGGTAAAAGTGTATTATCAAAATATATTTCAGGTAGAGTTAATAGATTTCTATTGGACAGCAGTAGCAGAACTGTTTTTAATGCATTAAAAGTTAAAAGCCATTGTTTTGACCAGTCAAGTAGACGTTGGAGATCGTGGTTCATAATAAATTCGATTTCGAGAATATTTGGTGACGAGTAGGTTAAACAGGTATCATCCGCAAAAAGCCTAGCGACACTTATCAGATTGTCCATAATGTCATTGATATAAATAAGGAATAGCAGTGGTCCTAATACCGAACCCTGAGGAACACCTGCGTTCACATGTCTAATTTGAGAACATGCGTACCCGACTTTAACCGTTTGGCATCTATCACTTAAGTAATTTTTAAGCCATTCAAGAAGTTGGCCCCCTATCCCATATTGTTGTAACTTAAAAATAAGCCCTTTGTGCCACACACTATCGAATGCCTTGGATATATCTAAAAATATGACAGAAGTTATTTGATTTTCGTCTAAAGACGTGCAAAGGTTATGATAGAATTCAATTAGCTGGAACACAGTTGAATGTCCTGGCAAAAAACCTGCTTGTTTTTCGTAGAAAATGTCGTTACTGATGAAGTGGTTATAAACATGCTTGAAAATAATACGTTCCATGATTTTAGCAACACAACTTAATAATGAAATTGGTCTGTAGTTTGAGGGCTGATTCTTATTCCCTTTTTTAAATACAGGGACAATGTTTGCTAGTTTCCATTCTCCCGGAAATTTACACTCGGTTAAAGACATATTAAATAAAATATACAGAGGATTACAAATCGTATTCACAACGCCTTTCAACATTCTATGGCTGATTAGATCATTTCCTATTGCTTTATTCATTTCGAGACTTAAAATTATATCTTTAATTTCTTCTTCGGTTATATGTATAGACTGGAGTGATGTATTGCATTTTGATGAAAATGGGGGTAGATTTTGGTTGCTATCGTCAATTGTTGAAACTGAAGCGAAGAAATCATTCAATGTATTTGCCTTTTCCAAATCTGCGAAGCTGGTGTGATCGTTATTTTTGGAACTGTCTATTAGAGGTGGAATTTCATTGGATGTTGATTTTTTAATAAATCTATTCAGTTTTTTCCAGTAACTTTTGGGGTCTGTACTGACACTTTTTTCCAAATCCTGCTCATCGTGATCTTCGGTCGGGAAAGGGGTTAAAATAGCCAGTTAGTTATTCAGTTAGTTATTCAGAACAGCGCTCCCTGGCGGCGGATCGGTAAACTAATGGTGTCATTCGATAGAGCATGCCCATCATAGTTGATGTGCCAAGTATCAAGGTGAAATTCCGTCGGGAAAGGGGACAAATTAGCCAGTTAGTTATTCAGTTAGTTATTCAGAACAGCGTCCCCTGGCGGCGGATCGGGAAACTAATGACGTCATTTGGTAGAGCTTGTCTCACATACTATATGTACCAAGTATCAACGTGATATTCGGTCGGGAAAGGGGTTAAAATAGCCAGTTAGTTATTCAATTAGTTATTCAGAACAGCGCTCCCTGGCGGCGGATCGGTAAACTAATGACATCATTTGGTAGAGCTTGTCTTACATAGTATATGTACCAAGTATCAAGGTCATATTCGGTCGGCAAAGGGGTTAATAAAGCCAGTTAGTTATTCAGTTAGTTATTCAGAACAGCGCCCCCTGGCGGTGGAACGGAAAACTAATGGTGTCATCTGATAGAGGATGTCTCACATAGTATATGTGCCAAGTATCAAGGTGATATTCGGTCGGGAAAGGGGATAATAAAGCCAGTTAGTTATTCAGTTAGTTATTCAGAACAGCGCCCCCTGGCGTCGGATCCGGAAACTAATGGTGTCATCTGATAGAGCATGTCCAACATAGTTGATGTACCAAGGATCAAGGTGATCTTCGGTCGGGAAAGGGGTTAAAATAGCCAGTTAGTTATTCAGTTAGTTATTCAGAACAGCGCTCCCTGGCGGCGGATCGGTAAACTAATGGTGTCATTCGATAGAGCATGTCCATCATAGTTGATGTGCCAAGTATCAAGGTGAAATTCCGTCGGGAAAGGGGATAAATTAGCCAGTTAGTTATTCAGTTAGTTATTCAGAACAGCGTCCCCTGGCGGCGGATCGGGAAACTAATGACGTCATTTGGTAGAACTTGTCTCACATAGTATATGTACCAAGTATCAAGGTGATATTCGGTCGACGAAGGGGTTAAAATAGCCAGTTAGTTATTCGATTCTGCAGTTAGTTATTCAGTTAGCTATTCAGCACAGCGCCCCCTGGCGTCGGATCCGGAAACTAATGATGTCATCTGATAGAGCATGTCCAACATAGTTGATGTACCAAGTATCAAGGTGATATTCGGTCGGGAAAGGGGTTAAAATAGCCAGTTAGTTATTCAGTTAGTTATTCAGAACAGCGCTCCCTGGCGGCTGATCGGGAAACTAATGGTGACATCCGATAGAGTATGTCCAACATAGTTGATGTACCAAGTATCAAGGTGATATTCGGTCGAGAAAGGGGTTGAATTAGCCAGTTAGTTATTCAGAACAATGCTTCCTGGCGGGAGATCGGTAAACTAATGGCGTCATTTGGTAGAGCTTGTCTCACATAGTATATGTACCAAGTATCAAGGTGATATTCGGTCGGGAAAGGGGTTAAAATAGCCAGTTAGTTATTCGATTCTGCAGTTAGTTATTCAGTTAGCTATTCAGAACAGCGCCCCCTGGCGTCGGATCCGGAAACTAATGGTGTCATCTGATAGAGCATGTCCAACATAGTTGATGTACCAAGTATCAAGGTGATATTCGGTCGGGAAAGGGGTTAAAATAGCCAGTTAGTTATTCAGTTAGTTATTCAGAACAGCGCCCCCTGGCGGCGGATCGGGAAACTAATGGTGACATCCGATAGAGTATGTCCAACATAGTTGATGTACCAAGTATCAAGGTGATATTCGGTCGGGAAAGGGGTTGAATTAGCCAGTTAGTTATTCAGAACAAAGCCCCCTGGCGGCAGATCGGTAAACTAATGACGTCATTTGGTAGAGTTTGTCTCACATAGTATATGTACCAAGTATCAAGGTGATATTCGGTCGGGAAAGGGGTTAAAATAGCCAGTTAGTTATTCGATTCTGCAGTTAGTTATTCAGTTAGCTATTCAGAACAGCGCCCCCTGGCGTCGGATCCGGAAACTAATGGTGTCATCTGATAGAGCATGTCCAACATAGTTCATGTATCAAGGTGATATTCGGTCGGGAAAGGGGTTAATAAAGCCAGTTAGTTATTCAGTTAGCTATTCAGAACAGTGCCCCCTGGCGTCGGATCCGGAAACTAATGGTGTCAACTGATAGAGCATGTCCAACATAGTTGATGTACCAAGTATCAAGGTGATATTCGGTCGGGAAAGGGGTTAAAATAGCCAGTTAGTTATTCAGTTAGTTATTCAGAACAGCGCCCCCTGGCGGCGGATCGGGAAACTAATGGTGACATCCGATAGATTATGTCCAACATAGTTGATGTACCAAGTATCAAGGTGATATTCGGTCGGGAAAGGGGTTGAATTAGCCAGTTAGTTATGCAGAACAAAGCCCCCTGGCGGCAGATCGGTAAACTAATGACGTCATTTGGTAGAGCTTGTCTCACATAGTATATGTACCAAGTATCAAGGTGATATTCGGTCGGGAAAGGGGTTAAAATAGCCAGTTAGTTATTCGATTCTGCAGTTAGTTATTCAGTTAGCTATTCAGAACAGCGCCCCCTGGCGTCGGATCCGGAAACTAATGGTGTCATCTGATAGAGCATGTCCAACATAGTTGATGTACCAAGTATCAAGGTGATATTCGGTCGGGAAAGGGGTTAAAATAGCCAGTTAGTTATTCGATTCTGCAGTTAGTTATTCAGTTAGTTATTCAGATCAGCGCCCCCTGGAGGCGGATCGGGAAACTAATGACGTTAATTGGTAGAGCTTGCCTCACATAGTATATGTACCAAGTATCAAGGTGATATTCCGTCGCGAAAGGGGATAAAATAGCCAGTTAGTTATTCAGAACAGCGCCCCAGGGCGGCGGATCGGGAAACTAATGGTGTCATCTGATAGAGCATGTCCAGCATAGTTGATGTACCAAGTATCAAGGTGATATTCGGTCGGGAAAGGGGTTAAAATAGCCAGTTAGTTGTTCGATTCTGCAGTTAGTTATTCAGTTAGCTATTCAGAACAGCACCCCCTGGCGTCGGATCCGGAAAATAATGCTGTCATCTGATAGACCATGTCCAACATAGTCGATGCACCAAGTATCAAGGTGATATTCGGTCGGCAAAGGGGTTAAAACAGCCAGTTAGTTATTCAGTTAGTTATTAAGAACAGCGCCCCATGGAGGCGAATCGGGAAACTAATGGTGTCATCCGATAGAGCATGTCCAACATAGTTGATGTACCAAGTATCAAGGTGATATTCGGTCGGGAAAGGGGTTAACATAGCCAGTTAGTTTTTCAGTTAGTTATTCAGAACAGCGCCCCCTGGCGGCGGATCGGGAAACTAATGACGTCATTTGGTAGAGCTTTTCTCAGCTAGTATATGTTCAAGTATCAAGGTGATATTCGGTCGGGAAAGGGTTTAAAATGACCAGTTAGTTATTCAGTTAGTTATTCAGAACAGCGTCCTCTGGCGGCGGATCGAGAAACTAATGACGTCATTTGGTAGAGCTTGTCTCACATAGTATATGTACCAAGTATCAAGGTGATATTCGGTCGGGAAAGGGGTTAAAATAGCCAGTTAGTTATTCGATTCTGCAGTTAGTTATTCAGTTAGCTATTCAGAACAGCGCCCCCTGGCGTCGGATCCGGAAACTAATGGTGTCATCTGATAGAGCATGTCCAACATAGTTCATGTACCAAGTATCAAGGTGATATTCGGTCGGGAAAGGGGTTAATAAAGCCAGTTAGTTATTCAGTTAGCTATTCAAAACAGCGCCCCCTGGCGGCGGATCGGGAAACTAATGGTGACATCCGATAGAGGTTGCACACCACTAAATGATGGCCTTACTATTTATGTAGTAAATTGGCATGGCACATCCAAGCAAAAAGGTATTCCCAATATTTCGCGGCCACTAATAACATGTATCATCAGATAGATTGACCTTTTGCCTTCAAAAATATCAGAAATTGAGGGTATGTTATGTACCATTTTTCTTGGCTAAAAACGTCTCTTGTGAATGAGGTCATAGCATCAGACTCACTATGGCAACCATTGGGGTGTGTCAGAAAGTTTTAATAGAAATATATTTTTTATCTACTATGTGACCAGAAAACTTATATAATTCTGAAGACCACATCTTGTATGAAGAAATGCAAAAATATGAAACTAACCATTCCACTTCCGGGAGGAATATGGACCAATCACAAAAGCCGATTTTTTACTCCCCGGGATAATCCTCGGTACAAGAAATTATCCATTTGGTGGTGTGTAACCTACAAATATACAAAGATGAAGAGATTTGATCAAAACTGATACAGTGTAATCCTTGAGGCATATGTACACTTATGTATTAATATTAGGATTACAAGACCACATGCTGAAGAGATACGGGGGAAAATGTACCAAGCCTATTTTTATACTATTTATGTACATAAATCATACTTTTGATGAGAATACATTCTTAAAAAATCAATTATTTTGAAATAAATATATTTAACTTGGAACTTTTTATGTTTGTTGTTATATGGTGTCATTCAGTGTTCAGAGTTAGTGTAAGGAATTCCTCTCTTACCTACCAGGTTTGAGTTATGAGACAGAAAACTACCCCTCCCCCCTAAATTTGGAAAAATCTGAAAAGTGATCATGTTGGCACTCCAATTACAAAGGGCTCACATGCTGTTCTGGGTATGACTAGCAGACAAAAAGCCGAGGATAACCGTAGGCTGGGAAAGCAAACTGAAGTATCGAAAGCCAGGAGAATTTCTAAGAAAAGATATCTTTATGAGCTACATGCCAAAATTAGATCAAATGGTGAAAAAGCTTATCAGACAGACCTGGTGAGGCCAGTGCCTGAGTATTTTGAGACACCTAGCTATCTCGAGTCTCATAATCATCATCATCTGCGACGGAAGGTGAAGGGGGAGTAATGATTTTGATCCAGTAAGCCTGAGTGTTGGCAGTGTCAGATCGGCCGGTGTTTTTTTTATGGGGGGGGGGGGTGGTAGGGATAGAGGGAGAAGATTTCAGAATTGTTGGCCTGGGGATAGGAACAAATATAATTCACAGAATTACCTTGAATTCAAAATAATAGACAATGGGGAATGTGCAACTCTGTGCACTTCCCATTATTGAGACAAGTCAGTCGTTCCATGTTAACTGAGTGTGGCTCTAAAATCAGATGTACAGGGTTAACACAAGCTGGGGTGTGGCATAGGTGGCTCACATCCAGGGCGTCACCATCAGAATTATATCCGGGCAGATCATATGTTTTTGTGGAAATCATATACTGAAGGCGATGTGCCCTGAACTCGGTCTTCACACCGTTTGGCGAATTAAATACAATGCGCCCATATCCATCCAGCTTTTTGGCCCCATGCCACGCAAAGCACCCATAATTTTCAGGATTTGGGCAACAGTGCCTCAAAATCCTCTTTTGTGCATCTGCAAACCATGCATCCATGTTTTTGATAACTTTAAAACTATCTGGGACTCAATGCAAAATATGGTAAAAAACTACTCTCAGCATCTACAAATATACAAAGATGAAGAGATTTGATCAAAACTGATACAGTGTAATCCTTGAGGCATATGTACACTTATGTATTAATATTAGGATTACAAGACCACATGCTGAAGAGATACGGGGGAAAATGTACCAAGCCTATTTTTATACTATTTATGTACATAAATCATACTTTTGATGAGAATACATTCTTAAAAAATCAATTATTTTGAAATAAATATATTTAACTTGGAACTTTTTATGTTTGTTGTTATATGGTGTCATTCAGTGTTCAGAGTTAGTGTAAGGAATTCCTCTCTTACCTACCAGGTTTGAGTTATGAGACAGAAAACTACCCCTCCCCCCTAAATTTGGAAAAATCTGAAAAGTGATCATGTTGGCACTCCAATTACAAAGGGCTCACATGCTGTTCTGGGTATGACTAGCAGACAAAAAGCCGAGGATAACCGTAGGCTGGGAAAGCAAACTGAAGTATCGAAAGCCAGGAGAATTTCTAAGAAAAGATATCTTCATGAGCTACATGCCAAAATTAGATCAAATGGTGAAAAAGCTTATCAGACAGACCTGGTGAGGCCAGTACCCGAGTATTTTGAGACACCTGGCTATCTCGAGTCTCATAATTATCATCATCTGCGACGGAAGGTGAAGGGGGAGTAATGATTTTGATCCAGTGAGCCTGAGTGTTGGCAGTGCCAGATCGGCCAGTGTATTTTTTAATAGGGGGGGTGGGGGGGGTGGGTGGGGGTGGTGGTAGGGATAGAGGGAGAAGATTTCAGAATTGTTGGCCTGGGGATAGGAACAAATATAATTCACAGAAGTACCTTGAATTCAAAATAATAGACAATGGGGAATGTGCAACTCTGTGCACTTCCCATTATTGAGACAAGTCAGTCGTTCCATGTTAACTGAGTGGCTCTAAAATCAGATGTACAGGGTTAACACAAGCTGGGGTGTGGCATAGGTGGCTCACAACCAGGGCGTCACCATCAGAATTATATCCGGGCAGATCATATGTTTTTGTGGAAATCATATACTGAAGGCGATGTGCCCTGAACTCGGTCTT